>NJDC01001098.1:416598-427381 GCA_002245475.1 Calephelis virginiensis
GATTTCTTATAGGTATACATAGACTGAATGGGAGGAAAGTTTGAATGTATAATAACATTAGTTTGTCCGCCCGGGCGAAGTTGGTTCGGACTGCACGCCACGTACAGTATTACTATTTAAGGCCCCATACTTAGTCAGCCAGAATAGTCAATCAGCGCACTCCCCCGTTCCATGATTACTATGAAATATTGCGCTCTAAAGTAAATGTCTTAAGCGCCAAATCACTATTTTTGACATTATAAAAGAAATTTGAAAAAAAAATATAAAAACTGAAACAGTTATCTTTTAGGTATAATATTTATCTATGTTAATGTTAAATCTGGTGTCGATATTTTCATAATTGAAGTAGACTGGGTTTTGCTTTCAAAAAAGGGTTAACTTTTTTAATTTTTTCTATCGAGCAAAGTGACATGAATCGTGTTTTGGAAACACTAGTCTTATAAAGCATATTAATGTTAATCTTGTGTATTTTTGTCGCCAAGATCCATAATTGCTTTATATGAAAAAAAAACAGTATATTGCTGACGTATTTTAGCATGGCCCCTTCGGCTTGCTATTCAATTATGCGCTTCGGCTATTCAATTTTTATTTACTCTTCTTACACTTTATACTTTTATTTTTAAATGGGGTTGACCTAATCTAAATTTAAGCGAAATGATTAATTATGTGTACATAGATATCTTTAAAATACATTCGGATTTCCGAAGCTTGACGAATATGGCCGAAGCGCATAATTAAAATAGTACTACTATAATAGTTTTTAAGTCCAAACATGTTAATGTCGTGTGGTTTTAATCATAGCTTCAAAACTTTTATTCTTGTTTGTAATTGACCGATCAAACCACCAAATTCTTTTACACTCAGTCAGTGGCCATATGTGATACTTCTTCTTTCAAGTGGCAAGATCAAAAAATTAAAAAAAAACATAAATCTATTTAAGGTGTTAGTTTAATCTCAAGTGGTTACTTTCAAGTGAAGCGCTACTCGAGTGCTTCCGTTAGATTGGTTACTTAAAACCATTCAATGGTTAAAGATAACATTCAAATAAGTTTAACTTTTATGAGGTTTATATCTAACTATTATTGATGTAACTACTATTAACTTATTTTATTGAACTACATTTTATTAACCCTACCCCAATTATACTTGAATGAGGACGAAGTTGAGATAAGGAACTGGTATCTTTTTTTCAATTAAAATATTTTTTTGAACACATTAGTTATTATTCTGCTATTCCGGAGTAAGATGAATCCAAACAACCAAATACAATTAACATAGGTCCAGCAGATCTTTGGTTTAAAGTTTAAACTAAACTAAAACACGACTGTTTTTTTTTCTATACTAATTATCTTCTTTTTCACTTGGTCATCGCTTCACGGGTAAACGGATGGACCAATTTTCCGAATTTTGTTTTGTACAAAAAAGTTCTTATTAAAAAAATTCAATATTTTTAGTTAAGACAGGACAATGTTTGTCGCATTAGCTAGTATAATTATAAAAACTAGAGGTCGCCCATGGGTCTAAATTCGACCATAATAAATTTTGATATCTTTTAGATAGGAACGCCATCTTCATTTATCAAGACCAACTACTTTGTTTTTAAACAATACAGTTAGTGCGCCAGCTGTTGTCTTTTATCGTTATCATCAATATTTTTGTTTGTGTGTGTCAAATGCATGTGAAATGTGTTATTTATTGATTTAATGTACTTTACTAGCATTATTATTAGCAAAAATATTAGCGTTCTGCACTTCTCCTACACGTAAACTTAAGTGTGCCAAATTTAATACTTCAGAGTTTTTTACTTCACGTATAAAGATTATGATGAATCTCTATTCTTCTTGTTCGCAACATTTGTGAAGGGAATCAACAATGTCGCTCATTCCTTTTTTTGTATTAATTATTGTCTTTAGAAGGTAGTTTTGAAAGGAAACAAATGTTTTTGGAAACTGAATAGAAGAAGAAAACGAAATATAATAAAAATCTTTACCACAATTTGTACTGGATAATTTATGCATCGAAATATCAATTAAACTTAATTTGCCTATGGGCCAAAAAATCATCGGTTTGCGTTGCGGCTTCATAGACGTGTCTCTACTATAGACCATGATGAGAAACTTGCTTATTTGTTATTAGAAAGATATTACTCTGTTTTAAAAAATAGTACCGCGCCGCTGCAATCGGCAGTTACGCTACGCTTGATTGTAGCGGCGCGGCGCCGCAACGCGCTTTTGTGTTTCGGCCAAGTAATAATCGTTTACAGACACAGTAACGGTTTCACTCAGAGACTTCAATTAAGACTTAATCTACCATTATGTCACAGTTTTGTACAGAAAATGTCTACTTAATTATTAATTAAAAGATAGTGACATTTATGAGTGAAGACAATGATTATGAACTTCAATTTTTTAATTACTTGAGGTAATGTATTCTTTCCACCAAAGCCATGTTTTTTAAATTATAAATGGGTCAAGTATGCATAGATCGCGAAAAAAAAATTAACAGTGTTTCATATTTAACACAATCCAGCTTAAATTATTGTAGACTAGCAGTGTCGGCCAATCCACCCGGCCAGTTTGTATGGGAAAAATCAAAATGTGGTTTATCCTAGTTTTCTTACGGGGTTAGTCTCCTGGTTCTCAGCTACCTCAATACCCAATTTTCAGCCAAATCGGTTCAGTCGTTCTTGAGCTATAAATAATTTAATTTACACAACACAAAAATATAGTATCTACCACATTCCGGAACGAGTAGGCAGAGGCACAACCAGGGCACCCACGACTAGCCGAAAACACTAATTCCCACAATGTGATAGGTGGCAAGTCTATCGCCAAAAGGACACATATCCAATCCCGGGTAACGTTATTTTTATTAGAAAATTAAAAAAATATACATTTTCTATATATTTTTTTGTTATACGACCCGAAGTTCGAACCTGGGACCTCAAGAAGTCAAGTCCAACTTCGGACCGTTAGATCACAGAGAATATAAAAATATAGATTTCACATAACTATCAGTTGATACTGAACTGCTCGTAGCTAAGTCAGCTAGAATGTATATAATAGAATTTCACCAAGTATCGAAGATATAAATTATCCTTCCTACTAATATTATAAATGCGAAAGTTTCTAAGGATGTGTATATGTTTGTTAGTCTTTCACGCTCGAATGGCTGAAGGTATTAAGGAAGGTAAGGTCTGAAATTTGGAACACAGATTGTCACATATAGGCTATTTTAATCCCGATCACACCACGGGTTCATGCGAAAACGCGGGCGAAGCCGCAGGTAACAGCTAGTAGATAATAGTTCGGGGATACTCCCCAGAAGCAATAGCCATCGGCCACCCACTTTGGCATCAAGATTCCCAGTAGTATTGATGATGTAAACACATCCATTGTTTACAGTTGCCATTAGCGCCGTATGTTAAACTGTCCGCCACCGTTCACATCCGGTCTTCATTAATTATAATCTTACGTCTGTGAAGCGGATATGAACGATTTTTATGTAACAGGGATGTGAGGACGCCATCACTATCTAGGGAAATAATATATCCGAATCTTTTTATTAACTTTATTAACATTTTTATTAACCTTAGCAAGTCATGGGCCAATTTTCGTCCCGCACATCTGAATGTTGGTCCATTTTACTAATAATTTTCCTTAATTACACTTTTCGATGTAACGTAAAGTAAGATCCATTGCCGGTTAGGATTGTTAAGTTTACCCTACCCTATAATCTAAACTTCCGGTTATATGGCGGTGATAATGACGAGTCATCAAAATGTCCAAGACTGAGACTTGACTCTAGTCTAAATCACTTTATTTTACAAGGGGGAGATGGGGTCGTCATATTCCTACGCTACTAGTCCAAACCTTAAATATTTTTATTTTTAGCACTTGCCTCGTGCTTGGGTTAAATTTCCCTATTTTTTTTAGAATATCTTCAAGAGAAAAATATCTAAGAGCAACGAAATTTATGGCCATTTATAATGAGAATTTAATCTGTAACAATGAACTTATTTAGTAGGTACTCAGTGCAGTGTATCTGAAGGATATAACTACCCGCGAAAACTGTAAAGAAAGCAATTAAAAATTTCACCACAGGATAAGAATCAGAAGCTCAAATGGTAAGAGCATTCATAGGCTTGAGACGAAAGGTACAGGTTCAAATCGTACCTGAGGCGAAATTTTTTCTTTCTTTAAAATTTGCAGAAATCATAAAAATAGTCATTTGTATTTGTTAAATAACATGCCTCATTAGTTTTTTTATATCTAATGCCCACAATTGTAAAAGGGGTATTTGTTTGTTCTGCTCTTATAGAAATGAAGATAAATATGGAGAGTGATATAATATAACTGCTAACTGTATAACGGAATAGTATACGGCTTCCAAGAAACGGCTATTTAAATAACTTGAATACGCGGACGTATCAATGAGTAACAGCTAAGTATATTATTTCTAACAATTTACTTCACTTTCGACAATAGAAAAAACGTCATCATAATACGAATAAAAAAGAATAAAAGAAACAGTACCTAACTGTACAACCTTGCCTCAGTAGGGATCCACCGCCTTAGCTATTCCTGCCGCCATAATGTCACGTTCCGTAGGGTAGCCGGTAGGCTAACACAATATGCCTACAATTCCGATTACAAAAAAGCGGCGGACCTATAACATTTATGGTGTTTATAGGCTACGGTTGTTTATTACTATTAGAAGACCCGTGAACTTGTTTGTAGACCTCTAACATTAAACAGTTATTTGCATAGGTAGCATTTTCGCGGGTTTTCGGGTACGAGGAAAAATAAGTTTGAGAAACCCTGTCTAAAGCAAGTCTATTCTTAGTAAACTATCGTTACTTTTTCTTCTAACACTTGGACGCCTACGTCATAAGACTTCTTGAGAATTTAAATCAAGAATGTATCACGCATTACTATGACATACCGCTTCCTTTGTGACTCATGTGTAGGGTTATAATGAAAGTAATTGCTCCTTTTCTCACATCGTGATTCGTAACTAAACAAACCTAACGAGATACGAAGTAACACTTCACATATTGTTATACTCTTTTTAATTCATGCGTCATTGCAACAAACTGGGGAGCTATTCGAATGTTCGAATTAAACATGCTTCGATATCAGTGTGTAATGTGCGTAATTAAGAGCAGTGAAACTGGAAAAACTGGCAATTGCAGTGGCTACCACGTTGTAATTTGATATTTTTTTTCGAAAGGTATTAAATGATTCCGAAATGGTCCAACATAAATTTTACCAAGTTCTCGTATCCACAGATTCAGTTATTCTTTCATGGGCCAATGTATACGTTTTTACTTCTTCCCGAACATATTAAAGACTAACAACCATTAAATAAATTTAAAAATTGTATTGAATTTAAGTTATATGGTAAGGGTTAGTATAAGATTTCAGAATATTTAGAAGACAGAAATATTTGGGATTAATTGCTCCTCATCCCAATCTCTACAAATTAATTATATGTAATATACTATTGTAAATTATATTTGTAAGAGAAAAAAGACAAGCCCGCATAGTTTCCGGATCCGAGATCCGGTGGTATTTTTTAGAATTTTATGTATGTATAGACGCGTCACAAGAATCTTTGTCTAAATGTATGTGAATAAATATGTTTTGATTTTGATGTTGATCCGACCAGTAGTGAGTTAATAACTCATATCTTTTTCACTGTCTGGGCTAAGGTTGTCCGAAGTGAAAAAGTTATTCATTATTAGGTGTAACTTAAAAACTAGTTGTAGGATGTTGGTTAAATTTATATAAGACCATGTTTAAATCATAATCAATCTTTCTACAAAAGAGCCATCTAAATCGGTTAGCCATTGAAGGAGAAATAATAAAATAAACATACAATAATATGCCTACTTGTAGTGTTACCATGTTGTGGCGGGATCTTTAAAACTGAAACATGGAACGCGGCAATGGCAAGCATAGACGACGTGACAGTAGGCGTAGATAGCAGTGATATTGTTACAGACGGCGCTTCTGCACAGGACTCTACCACCTAGAAAATGATTTCACTACTGGAATACGCCAGTAACCTAATTTACTAAATTTTTCTACGGGTGATAGAGTCATGATTTATCTCGAAGCCTAATAACTATTTCTCTTTCATGAGTTTTTACCGAGAGAGTGATGATAATTCCGGTGGGAAATTAACATAAAAAAATCTAAAATCATCCAGTAATCAAAAAACAACCTCAGATGACGAGTGATGTGTTATTTATAGTGGAATTTGTAAGATACTTCTATTATTAATTTATTATGCATTCGAATTACACAATATAGAATAAGTATTACTTAGATCGCTTTACCTATTTACAATATTTATTTACAACATAACAATCTGTTCTGTTTAAAAATATGTGCTAAATTTTTGTGTTTTTTTTTGCAGGTAAGTGACGAAACAAAAGTTCAAAAACCTTTGGATTCAAGACTTTCTATTGGTAAGAACCGTTTTTTGGCAAACGTTGTTAGAAGTTTGGAAGCAGAAAGGTCAAAGGGACAATATGCTAGACAGATTTCTAGTTTTTTTTATCATAGATTGAGTTTTTAATTAACATTTGGCTTGACGAGAAAAAATGTTAAAATTGTACAGTTACTTTCAAAACACGTACTGTTTTTTTTTTACAAATACTGTTATTTATTGTAACAATAAACTTTGAAATGGGATTCTTCTGGTACATTGCATCACATAGAAAATAGGTCAAAACCATGAAAAAATCATTTAACTTTATAGGCATGATGTTATGGATGCGGAACTGACACATTTTTTTGTTTATACGACTATAATCAACACCGTTATGTTTCAACTATTTATGTCATATGAAAACAAAGCTTCGAACGGCAGACGGCGAGTTGTACCATACTTTAACTAACACGTTATTGTCGAACTTTGTAATTGAGTAAACCTGATAAAAAAAGTTGATATTAATTCTTTGAATACTATATACATAAAATATCTATTGAATTGATAAATAAACTCTTTGTTGTTCAATCAAACATGCAACAAAGTAAATACAACTAAGTATTTCAACATATAAAATATAATCGATATTTCCGTATTTATCAAACCGATAGTCGATGTTTTTGATAGTATTAAAAAGTATCTTCACACCCATATCCCCGAAGAGGTAGGCAGAGATACAACCAGGGCTCCCACAACTAGCCGAAGATACTAAGTCCCACAATGTGATAGGTGGCAAGCCTATCGCCAACCGGGCACACATCCTACCCGAGCAACATTTTTTTTTATTAGAAAATTGGAAAAACCTAATTTTCTTTTTGTTGCCCGACCCGGGATTCGAACCCGGGACCTCATGCAGTCAAGTCCAACAACTGAACCGCTAGACCACAGAGGCGGTGATAATATTAATAATCGATGTTTTGCTGTGCAGAATTTGTGTATTTCTTGCTACGACTTTTTTTCTGGTTTTAGAATTTGTACTAAATAACGTATAACTTGTTTTCAATTACGATTTTGACAATTACGTAGATTTACTAAAACTTATTCTCAATAAACATCAATTAGGGTAAAATGTTTAACATTAGTAATATTGTAACTAATATTTAATACATTTACTGATCAAATACAATCATTTAATTAGTATTAAATTTGCACGCATTCAAAACACGCTTAATTATATTTGATGGTGATCCGAATTTATGGTAATTTTTATAAAGGAGCTGTTTAAAGTCAAATTCTTGACAGAAAGGCATTATTATTACACCTTCAATTATGGAAAATTTACCGATTTCAGTGCGACCAACTTATCTATTCAGTAAGCAGCGTCGCTAGTGTGACCTTTAGTATTTCTAATTAAGAATGTTACCTAGAAAATAGGGACAGTATAAAGATATCTACAATTGAACGGTTTTCAGTGTTGACATTTCAGAAACTCAAAATTTTCGATTGTGACCACGGAACATATAAGTTGGAGAACATTATAATAACATAACTATAACGCATTGCCGAATTGTTATAAATTAAAGCAACATTTTGGGTTGAACATATTTTTTTTTGTTTTGGTCAAAAATATTAGACGTTGACAAGCGTGTTGAAACAGCCGGCCATCAATGCATCAGCTATAAAAGAGAAGGGCCGCGATTAACATCTGTAAGGCAGATGCTACACGACTGTTTAAGGTCGTGTTAATCCAGCACGGGTCAAAGGCTAGACTCGGAACAGTGCTAACAATTTCGAACTTTCCAGCACGAGCTATCCATGTAGGCTAGGTGAATTTATTGTCATAATAGTTATTACTAAATTAGATTTTACTTCCATTTCAATAATTATGGCGTCTAAGTATTTGAGTTAAAAAATTGAGTATTTTTTTCGACTTCCCTATGATTCCATCACCAGATCAAGACTTGGTAGTAATGGGAGCACTTCGGAAGTGCGCTGTTTCAAATAAAAACATGTTTATACAATAACTGAGAAATCAATTATCAGACAAAAAATATAGGAGTCGAATGTATTAAATGATGCCTTCCATTGTTGCATCACAGATTCTAATTTTTAGGGCTGGCTGGAAGAAATCTGTAGACCTAGAGATAAGCCCACCTTTTGTGCATTTCTGTTTATCACTATATATGTTTTATGTCATAAATTGTGTACGATAAATAATTAAATAAATAAATAAAGCATGGAAGGATATACGTTCGACTCCTATATTTTATATGTATTTTAATCGACTTCTACGTTGTGTTTGACTCGATTTTGATTTTTTTTATTTGAAAGGCCGTACTTCTAAGGTGGTCCCATTGAAACCAAGCCTCGCTCTGATGATGGAAACCCAGAGGAAAATTTGTGTTTGTAGATGATTTACTTATTGGAGTCGAAATTGGTTTACTGCGTTTGAATTACATTCTTTAACACTCTTTTATTAACTTCGTTGCTTTTTTCGAAATCGATAAAAAGGAATACATCAAAAACATTTGATCCTTACGCGGATAAAGTCACGGGTTATTACTATAACTACATAGTATAAAACAAAGTCGCTTCCTCTGTCCCTATGTCCCTTTGTATGCTTAAATCTTTAGAACTACGTAACGGATTTTGATGCGTTTCTTTAAATAGATAAAGCGATTGAAGAGGAAGGTTTATATGCATATTTCATAACCGTGCGAAGCCGGGGCGGGCCGTTAGTTAGTTATTTTTATTTGATAGCTAGTAGTTAGATTAGTGTGTTATATTATACACGGAATGAGTTCTCCATTACTAACCTTTAAGATAATAATGAACTATAAAATGTTCAATCTAATCCATATTTATTACTCTATAATAGCTAACAACTATGTCAATTTATCCGTAGACATTTGAGCTGCCGTAACTTCTGACCTTTCAACACTTACAAAATATAACGATTTGACCTTTAACCGTCATTAGCCCTTGGACCGTGTCCACGTATAGTTTAGTATCAATATATCAAATTGTATGTCATGAAATAAACATAATATTATAACATTATACAAATACAAATATTCTTTATTGCACACCATCGACAATTTATATCAATAGGATCACTCTTGAATCTCGATTGATTGGAATTGGGAATTGGAATCGGATTGTCATTTTATGTACTCTTAAACACAGTATTAGCGAATCATTAACTTTTTTGAGAGGTCAGCAAGTAAGTACACGGGTCTTCTAATTGTAAAAGGTAGGTAACCGTTTTAGACATCATAGATTTTACACTTGTCTGTGGCCGGGATGTTAGGCCTATATTGCAAGTCTACCCACTACCCTACTCTTCGGGCCGGAACATGATCCTTATTGCGGCAGGGATAGGTAAGGCGGTGGATCCTTACCCGGGTAAGTTGCTGCACAGCATTTTACCGCCAGTGGTCTTGTTAATCTGTGGCCGTTCAGAGAATGCGTTCCTGACACCTATCAGTTAGCACAGCACTACAAATATAAAGCGCTGACATAACCTTGTAATAGCGCAGTTTAGATTTAGAAAAATATTGTTTACCAACGTATTTGACACTCAGTTTGGCACAATATTATAATATTAATTGATTATTGATATAATAATGTTGTTTTAATGCTCATTAATTGTTAAAATGGTAAACAACCAGCAATAATATTTTTATCGTAACTGCAACGCCATTACAAAGTTACGTCGTCAGTTCAAACGCGACGTGTCAGGAACGCATTCTCTGAACGACCGAAAATAGTGATAAACTGATAAGCAGTACACGCCTTTTACGAGCTTCCTGGCAGAGAGGCAGATGGTCTATTCTATTGAGCGGACCTGGAACAACACTGAACAGAACATTATTAAGATAAAAAAATCTCTACGAGCTTTTGTTTAAAAAAAATTAAAAAATTTAAAAACCCCCGACACAAGAACTTAATTTCCCTTTAAACAGTAAAAAATACCTAAATGCAGGCATTCGGTTAATCTCCCCACTTTCACCCCCACAAGTTTTGAATGGTTCAACCGATTTTCATAAAACATGTCTAAAAACACTCGCACATAAGTTACCTTTAATACAAAAAATACTAAATTAAAATCACTGCATCCGTTCTGGATACATGATGCCACAGATTGACACACAGACAGACACGGCAAACTTATAACACCCCTTTTTGTGTCGGGGGTTAAAAAGAAAGTTTATTCATGCACGTATCCCTTTTATTTAAAGCTACATAGTAAAAACAAATAAAGTGGGACCGCAGCAGTTAAGTATGTTGTCATGATCCCAGCTAACCTCATAAACTTCCCAAGTGGAATGGTGTAATCAGCAGA
>NJDC01001099.1:4389-27652 GCA_002245475.1 Calephelis virginiensis
AAATGTATGTATATGTAAAAATACTTGTACGTCCTAATGTTTATTTACAATAAGGATTTCAAATAATTTGGTTTTTTAACTACAAAACTTATGATTTGGAAAAAAATCGGGAACCCCTTTAGTGACCGGAACAAAAAGTATCCTCTAACCTTCCTCGAAATTTGGAGTACCTAACAACCAAATTTCATAACTTTCGGTTCAGTATTTTTTTAAATGGTTATCTTTAATATACAGAATTCACACTTCTGCAGTTACATTTTAAGTTTAAATAACCCGGATAAAATCGAATTAACTACATAATTAACAAGTTCATGTTAATTATTAATTATGCATTTCATCGGTGTTGTAAAATAATTGTAGGTACCGTCTACATTCACATAAATATGTTTGAGGATGTTTTAAATAAGTACTTACTGAAACAAGTACATTTTACTGATTTATATTTTTGATCAAAATTTTATCTAGATCCATATCGGCGGCATTTCCAAAACAAGTCGTATCTGATTTGGGAATCTTCTAGAAAAGAGCGTACGCATTCCTAATAGGTCAACTTCTGTGATACTTGTGGTGATGCGGATTTCGAAAGAGATAATTTATAACCAGATGACTTCTTGCCCGTTTGCCTTCTTTTCTGAACCCAACGTCAATCACGCCATCCAAAGTTTTAATGTTATCATTTTCAATAGTTAGCAAATATCATTTAATTTTTCACTATTCAACCTAGCACTTGAAGAAACTCATTAATAATTTTTAATTAATATATATTCACATTTTTATATATACAGTGTTACTTTGAAAGGACCGGCCAATTTTTGACATAAGGGGGTAAATTATTAAATGGTAATGCATTTTAAATGTTATTTCCAAATTGTAACATTTACTTTTATAAATATTAATTTGAAAGAGTCCGCAAAAACGCTTTGCTTGTTACGCTATGTCGAACCTAGTACGAGTCATGACGTCACCAGCCTACGAATGTGACTGTGGTCGCTGGGAACCAGTTTCATACTTTGTTAATTGTACTTTAAATGTCACCTTGTATATACCGATGAAAGCACCACCAAAGTATAATAGTACCTTACATATAAAATTCTCCTATCACAATGTTACCGTACTCCTCCGAAACGGCTTTACAAATTTTCACCAAATTTAATATGCATTTTCAATAGGTCTGAGAATTGGCTACTATCTATTTTTCATACCCCTATATAACTTGCTAAAGGAGACTGACCCCAAGTTTTTTTACTAAAATCACATATAAAAAATGGCTGAACAACGTATGTCGGGTCAGCTAGATATTCCTTATAACATGCATTATAACTTTATTAAATGTTAAAATTATTAAAATCAGCGAATCAAATGAGAAGGCGTTTATAAATAATATTTTTAAGCATTCATGACCATAAAATTGAAGTGTCTGTTAGTGATTTCAAACTAACTGTGTTCATTCATTTGGATGGTCTGCGGTCGCTAGGATAACATATTGGTCCTGGAGTAGACTGGAAGACCTGCCGCAATCTGAACTGATTTTAATGGGACGTTCACTGAAAATAGAGAAGATAGAAGTGCAACAAACACATGGGCTCATTTTTATCGTACAGGAACAGTACAGGAACGTATGATTTTAAACTTAAATCGTTGCGTGTTGTGTGTCGCGATGTAGTGCCCAGAAATGACAGTGACAAGTTACAATAAAAATAACTACGTTACTTAAAACTTATTTTAAAACTAAAAATTAAAAAAAAATAAAGGTTTAAAATTAATTATATACTACCTATTACTAATATGTGCTATGTACTACTAGGTTTGAAGTCGGTGCCAAGCCTTAAACTAATAATTATATTATAAAGAAGTATTTAATTAAAAGTATCTTCACGCCCATATCCCCGAAGAGGTAGGCAGAGGCACAACCAGGGCACCAACGATCAGCCGAAGATACTAAGTCCCCCACAATGTGATAGGTGGCAAGCCTATCGCCAACCGGGCACATATCCTATCCCGAGCAACATTTTTTTTATTAGAAAATTTGGAAAAACCCAATTTTCTTTTTGTTGCCCGACCCGGTATTCGAAACCGGGACCTCATGCAGTCAATTCCAACAACTGAACCGCTAGACCACAGAGGCGATCGATCAGATCGAATTAACGTAGTTATTTTTCATTACTTTTTAGTTTATTGCTGGTATGAATAAATTTAATAAAAATAAACTTCAGGACAGGTGAAAATAGGTAAATAATGCTCATTAAATCTGAATCTGAATCAAATTTTTATGGGATCAATTCGAAACTTTTCCGCATCAAACAAAGAAAGAATTATGTAAATCGGTTCAGAAACCACGGAGAAATCGGCGTACATATATAAAATATTGAGAACCACCTCTTTTTTGAACTCGGTTAAAAAGAAGAACTAGACGGAGAGTTGACAGGCTCATCTGTCAGTAGATCCTCCTGTTAAAAGTTACAGCTCGCTGTAGGACCACGGCCTATGCAACTAGTCAATATCGACAAATAAAATAAATATAGATCGTGAGTATCCCGTATAAATAATTAAAAACGTTTGTACAGGAACAGTTTAACTAATTATTTTCAATTTGCTTAAAAATCAGACAACTTAATTTAAAAATAAATTAGTGTATCCCTAATTGTAATACCTATTTATATTTAATTCTGTTGTCTGTATGTTTTTTCCATCGTCGTAGTCGATAAAAATGTAGTAAGTGGATGGTTTCCCCGTTTAGTCCAGATCTCTTGTGTATAATAGACCGTCAGTGTCTCTACCTGTCAACTTGTAAGAGTTGGCATAGGTACGTTAAATAGGTAACCAACAAAACCACGATAAAGTGTGGTGTAACAACTTGCCCGAGGTCACCGCTTTACTTGTTCCCGTCGCCAAGACGCCAGTGCTTACCACTAAAGGCAAGTAACCGATTAATTAACTTTCATATAAGGCCTAACTACTAACTACTAAGTACTAACACTCTACCACAAGACAGCGACAAAACTACAACATTTACGCTAATAACTCAGGCCATTTTCACCCGCAGCGCCTGCGGTTGTTTGCGGTTCCCACGGAAACGATCGTCTGCCCGTAAAATGCGCACCCGCCTCGGCGGGTGTCAACCGCGCGCTCTGCAATAGCTTAGCGGGCGACCATTTTTTATTATTTATACTGATTATTTAACTGCAACCACCGGCCGTGCGATCATCAGCCGCCAAGTTTGCGGGCGATAATTTCAACCGCGGCGGGTTTTAAAATAAAATCGCAGAACCGCGACCGCCACGGGCGCTGGTAAAAATCGCTCCATGAGTTCTGTCTCTTAAGTTTAGTGTTACATTTTCATACTCATACTTTCATAATCTTTTTCTTTTCATACGTTTCTAAAGTAGCGCTCATTGACATAAAAAATACTACCTACGTAACAATATATCCACAGAAGGTAAAACATATGGCGGTTACAATATTCATTTGTAGACTAGGACTTAGATTGTTTAGAAACTTGTTAATTATCTAAACGTTGCCTACGTTGTTTTGAGCTTAGACACCTTCACCTTTGACCTCAACATCACTTCCATCAGGCATCAGATAATGTGCGTCAGTAAAGTTAGTTTATACTGTTGCTTCCAATTTGATATTATAAGTTCTAAGAACATTTCAAAACATTGTATTTTTTGTAATAAAAATGTACGGAAACATAAATCAAACACATGCTAACAAAAAATTAAACCAAGTGACCTACAAATAAGATTTATCTCGTCAATCTAAATGAATAGACTGTAAAGGTGATTCAAGATACTCATTTGCAGAAGATCCACATTGCATTGTGAATAATTCGCCGCGGAAAGTTACCTTGTTTATGTGCCTTTTCGAAACAGCAAACATAAATAATTATTGTCATAAGCGTAGCTTTACGTACCTGCAAATTATTTTCGACTAATAGAATGTAACACGTATACTAGTTATATCTAATCTCCTTTTTTAGACTCCATGTAAATAATGTATAAACAAAAATCCGTATTATAACTAGTCCTATTTTGTTTTGTACATTGTGTTCCTTTAAATTATTCTATTTTTAAACTACTTCCAAAAAAATAATTGGTCATGTATTCAACTCTTATACATTTTGTGTATGTTTTCCGATTTCTCCGTCATTTCTGAACTTGAAAGCACGTATTTTCCAGGTAGTTAGTCTGGATATGACGATGGAATTCCAGGGAAATCGAAGAAAATATTTAATTTTTGTGTACTTGTGTCTTAGTTATTGAAATCGAAGTCGGTTTTTGCAGTTCTGTTAATGAGTCACTTAAGCCAACTAGTGGTCGTCTATTGGTCGAAATTTGACCATAATAAATTTTAATATCTTGTTTATAAGAAAGCCATCTTCATTTCTCAAGATTAACTACTTTGTTTCCAAACTTTTTAGTGCACCATCTGTGATCTTTTATCGTTATCATCAATATATTTGCTTTTACATATTATGCAATCTTTTAATATATTATCCTCTTTCGCAGTACATGGTATGGTAATTATCTCCGGGGCGTCGACAGCGTATTAAAGTAAACGACAGACTTTCTGCTTGGTCACATAACATGTCTGGTGTGCCTCAAGGTGACGTACTCTCTCCTCTTCTTTTTTCGATGTTTATCAACCTCATCACTCTTGAAGTACTTTCTCAACATAACATTTATGAGGACGATTTCCAAATTTATACTTAAGCAGCACTTGAAGATCTTACGTTAGCTATTTATAAATTAAATGCAAATCTTCGGAACATTCAAGATTGGTCCATTCGCTTTGGTTTAAGCCTCAATCCAGTAAAATCACAAGTAATTATTATTGTAAGTCCAAATTTAATATCTAGAGTTAACTGGGTCTCTCTTCCCAAAATAGTTTTAAATGGAACACATATTCCTTTTTCATCAGAAGTTAAAAATTTGGACATTTTTATCGATAATAGATTATCGTGGTCCGTGCATATCAAAGAACTTAGTAGTAAAATCTTTGCATCAGCTGCTTCATCAAATCGTCTTAGAAAATTACTCCCCATATTCACTAAAATTGCGCTCGCACAATCCTTGGGCAACTTATAAATGTTCACTACCTATTTAATGTGCTTACATATATTTATATTTTGTTTTAACTTTTATTTATAAATTAATCACTTTTGTTTTAAAATGTTAGATTACTTCCTAAATTAATTATTTGAAAGATTTATGATTTATAAACAGATATTATACAATCTCTTTATTTTGATGTACTTATCTTCTAAACGTTGGTTGTTTGGAAGAGATCGCTTGTTAGCGATAAAACCGCCTTTTTTATAAAATATGTTTTTATCGATGTAATATGTAACAATTTCATGATTTAGTTGTACAATAAAGAGTTTATTATTATTATTATATTTGTTTGTGTATGTCAAATGCATGGTAGTGTAGGTAATGTTTTATTTATTGATTTAATATTCTTTATAAGCATTATTATTGAAAAATATTAACGTTCTGCACTTCTCCTACACATGAACTATAAGTGTGCCAAATTTCATACACCTCCTTTCGCGCAATTTTCGTAAAAAGGGGCCAAAGTTTTGGCATCACGTTTCAATATACAAATGAAAAGAATTCAACAATATCTTAACATTAAATCATGCCGATTTAGAAGACATGCGTATGAGATACAAAAGATTACATGAACACACAAAATATAAATGAAAATCATGTCATTCATGCGACCTTAAGGTGATGACATTCACTTGACTTTAAAATCATGACTTTCACATGAATGAAAGTTAATCCCACTAATAATGCTATAAAACAGGATTGCCCTTAGCTTATAATTGAATAACTACTGTTCACTACTGTTATTACCAGTTGAATAAAAATACATTTAAAGAAAAATATTTATTTATGCAAAATGTTGGTTACCGGCATTTCTTCTTCAGCATCTTGTTTGTAAGAACCCTTAATGAGAAGGAATAAACTGAAAAGAAACAACCTTTTATTTATCACTTCTTCTGCTACTACTCGTTTACTATTGCTCGCGTAAAAGCAAAAAAAAAACTTTTGTATTTATTATAATACTTCTGTGAACCTTAGTTTCATCCGCATTAATTAATTAATTAGCCCGGAGAAACTTGTTGAGATAGGTCAGATCCTGTATAATAGACCATATGCATGTCTTCCAGGCTGCTTGTGAAATGCAAACAAAGGTTAAATGGGCCATAACCAATAAAAACACTCATAGCGGCAAAACGCCTAGCTGCAACTTATGTAGTTAGGGATCCAACGCCTTACCTACTCCTGACATAATGACAGCGTCATGTTCCGGCCCGGAAGGTATGGTATCCGGCAGACTTGCACAATATTGATCCAAAACCTTGGCAATAAGAGAATGACAATTGAATTTTTTTCCAAACCCGATTCCGTTAATAAATTCCTAATAAATGTGTTGGGCCTAAGCCAGCAGGTAAAAATAAGTACAACTGTCATTACTGACATCTAGCAAGTCGTGAACTTCGAAAATAAATCAAAACATTCATTTAATTCACACAGTTAAATACCTACTAATAAGTATAGTAGTACTATTTAAATTATGCGCTTCGGCTATATTCGTCAAGCTTCGGAAATCCGAATGAATTATAAAGAACAACCTAGTAACAACTTTATATATATATAGAATTGTTACTAGGTACATAATTAATCATTTCGCTTAAATTTAGGTTAGGTCAGCCAATTTAAAAATAAAAGTTTAAAGTGTAAAAAGAGAAAAAAGTGGAAAGCCGAAGCGTATAATTTAAATAGTAGTACTTTAATATCAAGTAACATTTAATGAGTGCTTCCTTATGCATTTTCATATTGTCTTACTTATAATTGATTTGTAAACATAAAACATAGTAAATAAAAACAAAAACCTATAACAATGTCAGTTGCTCGTGTAATAATAAACTGTAAAACTGTATCTAGAGGTTACTGCCTAAAACCTCACTTTTACCGAATATCTTGTCTCTGTTCTCAGTTTGCTAAAATTTTGCAAAATTTTCAGTTTAAATGTATTATGAGTATCTTCATACCCATATCCCCGAAGAGGTAGGCAGAGGTACAACCAAGGCACCCACGACTAGCCGAATACACTTACTCCAACAATGTGATGGGTAGCAAGCCTATCGCCAACCGGGCACATTTCCAATCCCGACCAACATTTTTTTTCAATTAGAAAATTGGAAAAATCCAATTTTCTTTATGTTGCCCGACCTGGGATTCATACCCAGGACCACATGCAGTCAGGTCCAACACCCGGACCGCTAGACCACAGAGGCGATATGAAACAAGTTATTTGTTGATAGAATTTTCGTTTTATTACAAGTAAGCGCAGGATTCTATGGAACGATATCGGTCTCCCTTAGAAATCAATTTTGAACCACTTAGTGATCTGATAATTAAAACCTAATTAAACTTTATATTAATAAACCTTAATAATATTAAAAACAAAAGAAATCGATAACCTACCCAAAATGTGGCAAAGACCATCTCAGCTTTCAAACAAAAAAAATGCATCGAAACTCGTCTATCCGTTTGAAAGTATATTGTATATAAGTATTTATTTATTTATTTATTTATTTATTTGGTACACCAACGTAAAGTAAAGTATATATTGATATATAACAAAGGGCTTAAAAAGAACTATAGAAATGAAGCTTTTTAAACTTCGCTTATTCCTAGTAGGAATTTTCTATATGTAAGTTATGTCATGCACTAGTACCTACATAATACACTGATAAGTAACAGTATATATAATATATGTATATGTATCTAAATATAATAAGATTTAGACTAGTAAGTACGTATTAGAAAGTATCTTCACGCCCATATCCCCGAAGAGGTAGGCAGAGGTACAACCAAGGCACCCACGACTAGCCGAAGATACTAAGTCCCACAATGTGATAGGTGGCAAGCCTATCGCCAACCGGGCACAATTCCAATCCCGACCAACATTTTTTTTTTATTAGAAAATGAGAAAAATCCAATTTTCTTTTTGTTGGCCGACCCGGGATTTGAACCAGGGACCTCATGCAGTCAAGTCCAACACCCGGACTGCTAGACCACAGAGGCGACGTATTAGAATGTATTATTTATTCTATTAATAGTTCTACTTTTGATATTTATAGCATTATCACCTTTTCCTTGATGCGAAGAGCGCATTCCACAAATAGTCCTGCGGAACGGCACCCGTCTTCAACAGGTTCAGGATCTTTTACTGTGAAAGGCATTAACATTATTGCCAATTTTTATAAGTTTAGTTAATACTGTTACGACCGTACTCTTAGACTTCAATCAACATTTAATGTGCCATTATATTACAATTTAGTATAGGAAATGCCTTATGTTCGTTATAAAAATAAAATAAAATTGTTTGTGAAGATCGGACACTAATAAAATAAGTGCATATTATTGTTCTGTCACGTTCAGGGTAATGCATATAGAGCAGAGGTTCCCAAACTTATTTCATGTAACGCCCACTTTGAAAATCAGTTGTTTTGTAGGCCCCCCCCCCTCGTTTTTTTCTTGTCTATAACCTCAATAACATATTTGTTGCGCCTAGTTTAAAAAAAAACATTTTTTTCAAGATTTATACCGCCCCCCTCTAGGCTTCCAACGCCCACAAGGGGGCGTTATCGCCCACTTTGGGAAAGGCTGATATAGAGTATCCCGTTATGCGTATAGGGTATACGCATAACGATGATAAGGACGATGATGACGGTTAACATTTTGTTAACATCTAATGTGTTTACAGAAGACGTGTTTAGGAAATCTGTTTGCTTGTTGGGATGCCAAATTTTAAAAGGTTTAAAAATTAGTTAGAAATTTAGATGAAAAAGTAAACGTGGTAAGATATACGCTTAAAACTTTTATCTATGAGCTTTTGGCCATAAATGGGAATAAAAAACGTCGATCTATTATCGTTGACTATAAACAAAACTATTACTACCTGATGAACAACTGTTTATTATCTCTGATGCAAAAGCACTTTCGTCGGGATTTGAAATATACTTGGATGAAAGTTCTAATGCCTTCTCCTTGTTGAAGTTACCTTTGTCATCCATCTGAAAAAGATAAAATTATCAGGATACTAAACAATATCAAAATTACCTTTTTTGTATTTGTCTACGTTTTAAAAATTTTTGGCTATTCCCATAAATTCGTATGCGTGGTCGACTTTAAAGTTACGTATAATATTATTAAAGCCATTATCCAGTGTCTGCTAGTCCTTTCTGGCCACTCGTAAGAAGCGAGCATAGGTTAAATGAGTACCAAATTTCTAACTAAACCACTGATGGGAGAGTACTGTACAACAAATTGACCTGGTAGGGATCCACCGCCTTATCCATTCCTTCCACCATAATGAGAGCGCCATGTTCCAGTCTGGAGGGTAGGATAACTGGTAGATTTGCACAATAGGCCTAATAGCTGGCCTTGGGCTCAGGACAGTGAAGCCTCTGTAACATCTGTGATATATAGAGTTTCCAGGAATCTCTTACCATCATAAGATGTTCACTGTTTATCTCATATTTTTGTTTGCGTGGCTGAGGTAACCGCAGCCTATAGACAGCATAGATGTTACACGTACCTCATCAGGCCAAGATGGAAGTCCCATTGTGCAAGTCTACCGGCTGCCCTGCGCTTCGGACCTGAACATTACAGTTACTATGACGGCATGAATAGGTAAGGCGGTGGATATCTGTCCAGGCAAGTTCTTGTACTGCTCTCTACTACCATTGGTCTTATTGGTAATATCATATACTTCAACGTGTGCTCGCCTCTCATAAACTGCCTGACAGGGAGAAAATGGGCTATTCATATTACAGACATTCATATTTAAAATAAAATTGCATTTGATAATCATATTAATAAGTATTAATCTTCTACCTTTAAATGAGCGATTCTTATATATATATAATTGGAATTTTTAACGATTTTTATGAAATTTAGTATATAGAGGGTTTCGGGGGCGATAAATCGATCTAGCTAGGAATTATTTAAAAAAATACCATCCGGATATTGATATTAATAAGTAGAAATACAAAAACATGTAAATTCAAAATAAATTGTATAATATATATTCAAAATAAGCAGGTAAATGGATATCTATGGTCATTAACAAATGCCTACATCTTTGTAAAGAATAGCGCTGGAGCTTATCAATGATCGATGATGTTAGACATACAACTACGCTAATATTTCTAATACTCTTAAAAAAGTAGTATCTTCACGCCCACATTAGGTAGGAAAAGGTATAACCAGGGCACCCATGGATACCCGAAGACACTAAGTTCCATAATGTGATAAGAAGCAAGCCTATCGCCAACGGGAAGAAATCTTATTCCGGAGAACAATGTTTTTGTTAGAGAAATGAAAAAAATATAATGTTTTTTTGCTGTCCCACCCAAGGATAATATTCGGGATACTTAATGGAGTCAAATCCTACGCCACACCAATAGACCATAAATGCGATCTACTCGTCTATCACTAAAACCACTTACCACTTCAATTCCATTCAGAACACACTTTACAAAGCATGGATTCACACTCATGTCGTCACCGCTAGAACCTGCTTCAGAATTTTTCATTTCGTATTCTTCGCTGCATCTAATAACAACTGGGTTTAGAATGGAATCAATTTTGGATTCTTCCTCGTCGCTCAAAGCCTGAAATAAATCTGATTAATGAAAATTTCGTATCACATTCAAGATTGCCGTCCCGTTATTAATCCAAATCATCTGCGTAGGATAGGCCATCTGTTACACAACTTTTTTATTGTTCTCGCAGTGGAAAATGTATTTGCCCGGGCCCTGTGCATGGGCCCAAGTGTGGGACTCGCTGGTGCCGCAATACCCACTAAAAAGCTCTACATCCGCGTACACTGTGCAGTGGTGGCAAGATGGTGAGGACGCTTACGCATTCTTCCACCAAATCTCTTACTCAACCTGGTACTTTTTGTCAGGGAATCATATGCTCAATATCTCATTAATAAGACTACTAGTGGCATAGTAAGGCTAGAACAGTTAATGGAGTGAATTGGGACCTCGCAAAATATCGTTACAACAATTGTCCTAGTTTGTGATCGCCAATCAATATATTTTGGCCAGCTACAACATGGATTTATCATATTCTTAATAGTCAGCAATATATGAGCAGTTCTCTTTACTGGACAGATGACAGGGCAACGATAGCCGATTTCCATCAAGTGCATTGTAGAAACCTACAAACAGCTCGTCGAATATAATACATGCTCATAATTATTTGTAATATCTAATATGTTGATACTTAAACTAAGATTATGAAGAAGCACCTATCTGCTTATATATCTTTATCATCGCATTCACTTTCACTTTAAACACACCTATTTTTTCCAAAGACATCACTTTCGAAAGAAAATCGTAACAAAGTCATAAAAAGGTGCATTGCTTATTTACACAAAAATCTTAATTACAAACATCCTTAAGATTGGCAATGCACGAGGAACAACTTTAGTGTCTATAAATAACTTTAATTTCTTTCGGAAGATCCGTTAGAGAGATAGGTACTTCCTATAATTTAAAAAGTGACTGTAAAAGAGGCTGATAAAAGAAATGCTGGTTGATATCGTGGAACTAAACGTGTAGGCTTAGGACCGCACTAATCAGGGTATGGAAGACCGTGCGAAGTAGATAAGTGAGTAGGAAACAGACTCCTGTTTCTTTCATCTACATCTGACAGAGAGTACTGTGTTGAAGAGATGATGAAGGTAAATCTCTTAGAACACATGTTACACCTTCACGTCAAGAACATAATATCGTGTAAAGCAGAGAGCATCGAGTTCCGAGTGTCATAAAAAGTTACTTGAAAAAATCCCATTACCTTTAAAACGTTACCTTTAATTTTAAAATTTGATTGGCTTGTTAATTGTTCATCGTTTTTACTGTGATTTTGATATAAAGCCGGAAATCCTATATAACTTCACTAGCTATAGTCTGCAGTTTCACTCATTTAAAATAAGCTTATTATTTTTTTTTTTATGAGATTGTAAAACCAGCAGACGAAATTGCTGATTATAACAAAAGAAAGTGTTTTGCCAACTCGACACTGGGATATCAAACACTTTCGTTACTTTCCCAAACGAGAACTTGTCATTGGCGAGCACTGACGTCATGGCGGCAATTATAGGTTAGTTATTAAAAGAAACCTTGTAGTGAACTCTGAAATACGTGGGAATAAGTAGCCAAAACTTTAATGTATAACTTTAGTTTTACAATTGCTCATTGGATTATGTCAGGGTGAGGTCTGGCGAAAATTTCCGAAACTTGCCACCAGTGTCAGTATGTTTCTTGTTTCTAATAAGCACTTGGTTGCACTTGACACTTCCATTCAAATATATCTGGTAGTAACAGGCAAGGTACCAGCTCGGGTTTATAATAATCTAAATTTCTACATTACTAGTCGACTCGTCGAACTTCGTATCGTTTGACATTTATAGCTACTATCAGTTTGTATGGAAAAAAATAAGTATTGCTTTTCCTTTTTCCTCCAATCCTTTCCTTCTGGTTCTCTTCTTCAAAAAACCTTCTCCTAACGATAGCTAACAAAACAGTAAAGAATTAGGAAAATAAAATTATCCGTTCACGTGTGATGCGATTACCAAGGGAAATTCAAAATGTATCTTCACGCCCATACTTATAGAAGAAGTAGGCAGAGGCACAACTAGGGTACCCACGACTAGTCAAAGACATTAAGTTCCACAATGCTATAGGTGGCAAGTCTTTCGCCAACCGGACACATATCCAATCCCGAGCATTTTTTTTAATTAGAAAATTTGAAAACCCAAATTTTCTTATTGTTGCCCGACCCAGGAATCGAACCCGGGACCACATGCAGTCAAGTTTAGCACCTGAAATAAATTGGAAATAGGGAATCATTTTATATATACATATTACAATAGTGGGCGATGAGGTCGTCACAACGCTATATTTTCGCCCCCGCCTAGATAGCATGTAGCTGCTCTACATCTACATCTATTTACATTATATATACCTACTTAAAAATAGCACTGTTCCATAATTCCACTTATTTGTACTTGTAAGAGTTCCTACTATTTCTTTCAAATAAAATATACTTACACCAACAATGCCTGAACCGAAAACGATGATCGTCAAATGCAGAAAACTTCTTCTACTATACATATTGATGCTCTCTCATGTAGCTTGTCAAATTATTTCCGCTTTACATGCAGATGCATTATATACCAGCGTTTTAGCTATTATATTTTATCTAGAATCTAAGATTATTTAGTTGCATACTGACGGTCTCATACCGCATTACGCCATAGGTATTATTAATCTCGTATATATATATACACGCCAGAGGCCACCAAATGGTGGACCGCGGTCCGAATCCTGACCGCCAACGTATTTTCTACAAATTATGTAACTTAAATATATGTCTAATATTTAATTTTAACTATATTTTTTTCCTCGTATTAGTTTAAATCTCTTAAGAATATTTTACACCAATCTTCTCTGCCTCTCTGATTGGCATCTCGTAATAAGTTACATATATATTCACGCCAAAACAGAGTAGGCAGAGAGGATCGAGTGCCAAATCTCACCATCCTGGCAGACCTGCCTGGCTTCATCCATATACCCTTTATATACAAACACGCCGCTTGCGGAGTCTCTTGACACCAGCCTGGGATAATACCCACACGATTTGATCATGGAATGTTAACTTAGATCTCCCCAGGTACCTACTTCCGTCCACCGTCCGTCCGTATATCTATTTGTCAATCTTTCATTTGTATTTTTTCAGATAACCGAATCAGCGGAACATGCCCTTTCTCATTTTAACACTAGTACTGCAATAAGTTTAGCGCTCTTAAAAGGGCCATTGCAAACATGAGCATCAGTGACAGAGAGCTATACAACTTACCCGTGTAGTGATTCGCCGCCTCGTTTATGCCAACAACCAACAGGCGCGGGCGAATTTTGTAGAGTCGCCTAGACTGTATGCATTATACTTCACTACATAGTATAAAACAAAGTTGCTTTCTCTGTCCCTATGTCCCTTTGTATGCCTAAATCTTTTAAACTACGCAAAGGATTTTGATGCGTTTTTTTTAAATAGATAAAGTGATTGAAGAGGAAGGTTTATATGCATATATCAAAACAGTGCGAAGCCGGGTCGTGCAGCTAGTATTGTATAAAAGTAAATTCTGTACATTACAGAGATTAAAAAAGAAAGTAGTAAAATACGATTCGGACTCCCTTCGAAGGGTTCCATCGTAGCAAAGATAGGTTAGAGATACATATCCAAAGAAGCAAGTAATAATTGACTGAATTTCACCATCAAAAATTTTGTTTATTTTCATTGTTTTGTTTAAATGAGAAAGTTCTATTTGCGGTTTGACCAGACTACACTTATCAGCTCCACTCCTTCACCATCCCTACTGTCACTTTATGTCAATATCCAACTGCCACAAAAAATCCTTTTTCTTCCACTGCCACCTACCTACCTACCTACCTATACGTTTGTCAATGCCGCACATTAGTAATTGAAACAAAAATGATAAGATAAAAAGATCATTTTTTTTATTGATTTATCATTTTATAGATTTATATCGACTTTGAAGGTATGAGATAAAAATATAAGCGCCTTACCTTCTTTATGAGTTACGACTGAAAAGTCATGGCATTTACATCACTAAAAGTCATGACTTTTCACATGGCTGTAAATCATGTGAATAGATAATATTAACATATAACAGTTTCATCAACTACCGATAACCTATTGGTATAAAATAATAAAAAATACATTTGAAGAAAAAAATCTATTTAAAACAAAATGCTGAGGTACAGAGTAGCCGTGTTATCAACGTTTTGTCAGTTTCCTCTTCTTTCTTCTTTGTATGAAAGGTTAATGAGTAGACATAAACTGAAAAAAATAAAGCTTTTATTCCTCACTTCTTTTACTAGCTACTACCTACGGTTTCGCCCCTTACAAAAGAAAAATTAACATTCATTTCGTATGTATATTAACACTGATAACTTGTACATAGTTTTATATACCTAATAAGATTATTCATATGTCGCGCTACAAATCATGAACTGAATGTTAAATAAGCTAGCTATATATTGTAGGTGTATATAGAAAAGCCATAGATACACTTTAGCTTGCATTCGTTATTGCTGTCAGTCCAAAATTACAGCATAACATTGTGGTTAATTACCGACTTATGAAAATAATTGAATAATGAAATAAAGTTTAACCAAAACTTTAATGCACCTCCGAAGTAGGTATCATGTCGTTGCGTAGAGCTCATTTGCGCAGAATTCAAGGTATCTTCTGGGCTATGTGTGAAGAAGTGTTCATACACGTGCTTCGTCTCTTTTCATTGGGGTATAACTGCGTTCAACGTTTGTTTTGTGTTAGAAATGTTCTGTTTTATGATGTGTATAAATCATTAAAATAAATATTGAAATTTTAACAAACGCACAACCTTTTAGATATAAAATAATTACTAGGAAGGAAGTCTTAAGATTTCCTTTCTTGACCGCCTCGTTGGCCGAGGGGCTAACATACACGCCTAACTCTACCGACCATCCGAGAGGCTTGGATTATATTCTCGATGAGGGCAGGCATTTGTGTGATGAAGACTTAAATGACGCCATATCCGGGTCTAGGTGTTTATAAAATATACTCCGGTATTTGTTTTGGTACTTTTTGCATAACAATTGTAGAATAACACATAACAAGCATATAATAAACAAGCGTACAAGCATATTATAAGCTTACTTTGGGATAAGATTCAATTTTTGTAACTTGTTCAGGGATATTTATTTATTACTTCATCGGACAGGCATAATTGTATCGCTTATGACACAATCTAAAGGTAACATCATTAATTAAATAAGCTGCAAAAACAAAAATACAAAAAAAACACATTTTTAAACATGCGCCGAATGTCGCTATTTGATTATGGCACTCGATTGTACTTGCGCTAGACTGCGAAGCGCATTATAAATATAATCTTATAATAACTTGCTTTAAAAATATGTTTTGTGTTTATGTAATATGTATGAGCTGCGTATTTTGTTATATGTGTGTATACCTAGTTCTATTAGTATTGTATTCTTGTTTAAATCTTTGCCTTTTGCTTGTCGGGAACAATAATGCTGGGAATCGTAAAATAACATTTGATATATTAATGTGACGTATTTATTATATTCAGTATATTCAATCCCATATCCCCGAAAAGGTAGGCAGAGGCACAACCAAAACATCCACGACTAGCCGAAGACACTAAGTTCTGCAATGTGATAGGTGGCAAACCTATTGAAAACAGGGCACATTATCAAATCCCGGGCAACGTTATTCCTATAAGAAAATTGAAAACAAACATTTCCTTTTTTTGTTAGACGCGGGGATCGAACCCGGTACCTTAAGGCGGCGCTGTACCTAAACCACAGAGGCGTTACTATAACTTGGTCTTTAGTACCATTTAAAAATAAAAAGTCATACCTTTTCTTTGTAGGGAACAGCACATTCAAAGAGTATTTTCGCTCTACGACATCCGTCTTCAGCACGTCCAGGGTCGTTGTCTCCTACTGTAAAAAGAAGTTACGTACTAGAGTCTTCTTTTAATTTGCTCTAGGTTAATCTTCTTAGTAAAGTCTTCATACAATTAAAAAAAGGGTTCAAGAGCCGGATAGCTTATAAACGTTCTAATGTAAAATTACATTATATTTCATATTTTCTATAGTCGGCGCTTGGTAAAACTTCCAAATATTCATATTTTTAAATGATGAAACACTTGTACTGTTTTACGTGTCTCTTATAACCGGTAGGCAATTTATGAAATGAATTATAAGTGATACATAAAACAGTACAACTTTTTCTTCGTTTAAAAATATGTATTACTGTTGTAATTCCTCAAAATTAACTAAGGTTTGTTTGTTTTGGTAGGGTATTTATCATGGTTCCCAATTGTCCGGTTTTTGTCTATGACCAAATTCCGGTTGGCGTTCGGTCGTTCAACATACTATTACGTAATTTTTCGATTATACCAAAATTGATCACATTAAATTTGTTGTCCAGTAGAAAATTGGCAACGCTGACATTTTTCTGTAAAAAGGTGTAGCAGGTATTTTGTCTGCTCGTTTGCCTGCGATAATTAATTGTTAAAATGCTAAAGCTTAAAATAGATAAAAAGTTAGACGTTACAGTGATATTTTACATATCTTCACACTTCTTCTTTAAGCTCTTGTTCCAGGGAGTACCTAACTGCACAAAGATAGGAGAAATAGGATTGGGATGGGATTAATAATACTATCGACTGAAAACAAAGCTACTATACCTGATGAACAATTGTTTATTATCTCAGACGCTAAAGCAACATCCTCTGGATTTGACATGTACATGGATGAAAGTTCAAATGCCTTCTCCTTATTGAAGTTACCTTTGTCATCCATCTGCAAAAAATATGATGAATTATATCCCTGGACAAATTAAACAAATTAAATCTAATCCCAAAGCAAATCAATTATACCTATGTATTATGGATGACAGTCAACGATACTAATACATAAGGTACTAATATAGATACCAGAATAAATTTAATAAGCACCTAGAACCAGAAATTCACTTTTAGATCCGAAATTAAATCGATACCATACATACACCGAGCTGATAATAAGATGAAAACGGTTATATAGCAAATTTAGTACATAAAAAAATATGTTAAAAAGGGTTGCTTTAAAAAACCTTGACAGTTTTTTTTATTTTTAAAATATTTTTTATTCATTAATTTGTGCAATGTTAAGACTTTATCCCGACTTAAAGTAGGTATTAGGCGAAGTTGCAGAAATTATGTTGCCTGTTATTTATTTGGATTGTCAGGTATAAACAAACAATTGTCGATGCTGGTTACTTTCACGGAATCGGATAATAGATAAAAATATATTAACATATATGCAGTTTTATTACGATAATTAAAAATATTCGGTCCAGAATCTGTTTAGGCAATACACTTTTAATATGATACTTGACTATAAAATATGTTTTATTCAATTATCAGCTCGGTGTAAGTCGATGTAGGTTCGGATCTTCTACTACCAATTATAATAAATATAAACACCAAAACAATTTTAATAAACACCTAGAATTCTAAATACATAATATGTATATATCATATCTACGAATAGCACACAAATGTTGCAAGGTGATGAGAAATGATAACCGAGACAGAGGCTCGTTAAGTGGCCATGTATGCTAAAATACGTCAAAAATATACTGTTTTTTCATACAAAGCAATTAAAGATCTCGGCGACAAAAATACACAAGATTAACATTAATATGCTTTATAAGACTAGTGTTTCCAAAATACGATTCATTTCAATTTGCTCGATAGAAAAAAATCAAAAGTTAACCCTTTTTTGAAAGCAAAACCCATCTGTCTACTTCAATTATGAAAATATCGACACCAGATTTAACATAAACATAGATAAGTATTATACCTAAAAGATAACTGTTTCAGTTTTTATAATTTTGTTCAAATTACTTTTATAGTGTCAAAAATAGTGATTTGGCGCTTAAGACATTTACTTTAGAGCGCAATATTTCATAGTAATCAGGGAACGGGGGAGTGCACTGATTGGCTCTACTAGCTGACTAAGTATGGGGCCTTAATGATTGGTGGTATTAGACAAAGTTTACCTTTTGCACCAATGAAGTAGAACTATTGACTTAACTATATCTACTTACCAATCCAATGTTATTCATGATACACATCATAATACAAGGATTTATGTTAATAGCTTCACCATTAGACATCATGCCAGTGTCAATCATATGATGTTCTTTGCTGCATTGTGATATAAATGGAATCAGTGCTGACATAATGTTTGATTTTTCCTCATCGTTCAAAGCCTGAAAATAATGTTTTTGTAAAAATCTTGGTCTCTGTGATCTAGTGGTCCGGCGTCGGACTTGACTTCTTGAAGTCCGGGGTTCGATCCCCGAGTCGGGTGACTAAAGAACTAGAAAATGCAAATTTTCAATTTCCTAATAAAAATAACGTTGCCCGGGATTGGATATGTGCCTGGTTGGCGATAGGCTTGCCACCTATCACATTGTAGGACTTAGTGTCTTCGGCTAGTCGTGGGTTCCCTGGTTGTGCCTCTGCCTTACTTTTCTTGGATCCAAACATAAGTGCTGGACTGACTATGAGTTTACGGCATTATTCTCGCTAGCGTCTCCGTAAATTATGTGTATGAAAACTTTGAATAGCGTCTCTTTTTATAACTAAAAGAACTAAATTTAAGTCTTTAAACTCTTTAGATTTCAATACGTAAATAACGGAACATAATCTATAGCAATTCATAGTAAAGGCTCTGAGTGTGGAATGGACTTACAAATCTAGATATTGAAACCTTTGCGAAATAAAAAAATAAGAGTTAAAAAAATCCTTAATACCTTTGATTAAAAATCAGAAACAACCAATCATTAAGGAATAGGATTTGATGATGATAATGATCGAATAGTGACGAAATACGATCATTATCATAAGAAGAATGTATTTAAAACATCAAATTTAACACTTTATCTTTAAGATCGCTTGTATCAGGATTTCATTTGTTAATTGCTCATCATTTTTACTGAGATTTTAATGTAACCGGAAAATCCTATATAACTTAACTAGCTGTAGCCTGTAGATTCACTCGTTCAAAGTTTTGTTATTTATTATAAATAATTTAAAACTGTAAAACTAAAAAAAACGAGTAAAATTCACAATCGACTACCACATCAGAGTCCAATTCACAATTGAGCACCACGTCGGAGTCCAATTCACAATTGACTATTATATATGTCAATTGTGAATTGGACTCCGTTATGAATTGGACTCCAACTCCGATATCTTTGTTTGAAAAGATGAATATTGGAAGTTTTACTAAGCGCCGACGATGGAATACATCAAACTCACAATTGGTTTTTCCGTTACAATTAGGTAATCAATATCTTACTCAATAATGTCAACATAACATTACATAAATAACAATTCATAATAAAACTTACTGGGACCACCTCCGAATCATTCACCATTTCCAACAGAGACTATGCAGCCTGTCATAATCAATTCTCACAATTTAAGTGATTAGATGGACCAAACAAATTAGTATAGTGATGTATTTAAGCGACTCAAAAAAAAGAGGGTGTTGTCAGTTCAACTGTTTTTTATTTATTTTTTAAATTTGTTTGTTACGTGATTGCTCTGTTAAAGTCAACTGTTTTTTGTAGATTTAGAAAGATAGGTCGTGATTCCGAGATGGTCCCATAATAATAATTATTTGTTATAATACTTACATAATAATAATATTACTAAGTTTTAGAGTTTCACAGCGACTCGCCCGGATGGGTACTACTACCTTACCAATTCCTGCCTCCATAACGTCCAATGCTTGCCGTTGAAGTGTTCCGGTTCGGAGAGTAAGGTAGGTTAACTTACTTTTGCTCGAGGCCTAACGTCCCGGCCTCAGGCTGGCAACGTACCATTACCACTTTCGGTATCTCTAGGCAGCGTGAATTTCTTACCATCAGGAAATCCACCTCTTGTTTACCTTCCTTTATCATAATAAAATCATGATCCAAAAGAGTGTTTTTGAGTTAGACTTAATAATGCATAAATTTGTAATAAATTGTCGCCTCTGTGGTCTAGCGGTTCAGTTGTTGGACTTGACTGTATGAGGTCCCGGGTTCGAAACCCGGGTCGGGCAACAAAAAGAAAATTGGGTTTTCCTAATTTTCTAATAATAAAAAATGTTGCTCGGGATTGGATATGTGCCCGGTTGGCGATATAGGCTTGCCACCTATCACATTGTGGGACTTAGTGTCTTCGGCTCGTCGTGGGTGCCCTGGTTGTGCCTCTGCCTACTCTTTGGGGGATATGGGAGCGAAGATGCTTTTTTTTTGTAATAAATTGTTGATATAACTTATTTAAAACCATTAGCTATCTTTCAAATATTATCAATTTGCGACGTTGTACCCAATGAAATACTTAATAGTCGGTTCTTGCAGTTTTACTGAGCTTAGTTACAGGAAAGTGTGTAACATTGGAAAGCAAATGGATTTGCTGATAATATACAAAACACTTTGCCTCTTACCAACAGCTGATAATAATGGCCACTATACGTTAGTCTGAATGATAATTATATGCCTTATTTTAATGCACAAACTGTTGTCCGCGGAGTTGCCAGCGTGGTTAATGGTCCCATAGGAACATTTTTTCGAGATAAAAACTAACCTATGTTCTAATCTAAGTTACCCTCTATGTGAGTGCCAAATTTCATGAAAATCGGTTCTGCAGTTTTATGCAAAGGATTAATAAACAAACATAGAAATCGCCTCTGTGGTCTAGCGGTTCAGTTGTTGGACTTGAGTGCCTGAGGTCCTGGGTTCGAATCCCGGGTCGGGCAACAAAAAGGAAATTGGGTTTTTCCAATTTTGTAATAAAAAAATGTTGCTCGGGATTGGAAATGTGCCCGGTTGGCGATAGGCTTGCCACCTATCACATTGTAGGACTTATCTTCGGCTAGTCGTGGGTGCCCTGGTTGTGTCTCTGCCTACTCCTTCGGGGATATGGGCGTGAAGATGCAAACATAGAAACTTTCGCATTTATAATATAAGTAGGATAATACATTAATTCTATTAACTTTGTCTCAGACAAGAGTTTGTATTTCTTTAAAGTAAAATATACTCACCCCAACAATGCCTGAACCGAAAACTATGAGCGCCAAATACACGAAACTTCTTGCACTATACATATTGATGTTCCTTCGTGAAACTCATCAATTACCTTCACTTTTAGATGCAGATGCAATATATACCATAGCCATAGCTATTATATTTTATCTTAGATCTAAGACTATTTTGATCACGTACTAGCTCCTCTATACACCAAAGCTATGATTAATTTTGTATAGTCTATACTTATATGTATAATTATAGTTTACAAGCAAATGATTTGCTTTTTTGGAGCTTTTTATATGATAAAGCATAAGGCTGTCCTGATGGTAAGAGGTAACCATGACATATAGCGAACTATATGTTTGCAGGTATATTTCTGTCCTGTAGACGGGATGTTTGGCCAACTATGTAGTCTACCAGCTACCCTACTCCCTAGAGATTGACATTCTTTTGACATGACAGTCATTATGGTGGCAGGATATGCAATAAAATTTATTAATTTAGCGGAATATGTGCATTAAAAAGTTGTTACAAAGACATTTAAGCGTACCACCATGTTCTACCACATTATTATGTGCAAATATTTAATTAATATCAATCAAATTGTGGAATTCCCTTCCTACCGTGATTCGTGACAGCCCTTCTTTACCTACTTTTAAGAAAAGATTGAAGGAACATTACTTATCGTTGACACAATAACATACTCATATATTATCCTACTAAGATATTTTAATAATTATAATTGTACCTGTTTTTTATTTACACACTTTTTTAGTATATTTTTATTTATTCGTTCTAAGTATAGCTATAGTTAATTGTTTTGTACACGATGCCTTCCATTTTATTTTCACAGCTTAATTTTTTTTGGGTTGGCTGGAAGAAATTTCTTTAGTTAGAGATAAGCTCGCCTTTTGTGCATTTTTAACTTCTCGTGTATTTTGTGTATTTTAATTTTTGTGTGCAATGAAGTGTTAAATAAATAAATAAATAATATTTATAGAAATGAATTTTTCATATATATTTTAATATTTAAATCACAGTACTTATTAATATTTATTAAAATATGTATAACTTATTATAACAATTTTAAATATAGACTAATTGTAATACTATATACCGAACACTAACACCGTACAACGTAATAAGTAAGGTGGTTCCTACCCGGACGATGTGCAGCACAGAACTCTTCCACCAGTAATTACAAGCCCATTAAGAGCTGCTGGCAGGAAGACACATAATTTTTTCTACACAGGAGACTCGGGCTAACAGTAAAATAGACAATATAAAAGATGATTGTAGAAAAATAAATGACAAGAACAGTCAAAATTAAAAAAAACCAACCTCAACCATGGTAGGTCTAAAGTCGTTTAAATGAACAAAAATTCTCATTTAAGGAAAAAAAACTTCAAGCATGTTTAAGTGTAGATAAGTGTAGTTAAGTCAAAAATGGTACTCCATACTCTCTGCCTAACTTACGTGAGACTTGACGTGTAAGTGTGTAA
>NJDC01001099.1:32150-42457 GCA_002245475.1 Calephelis virginiensis
ATCATACTTGAAATTACCCTTTAAAGGCTCTTAAAAAATTAAAACCGGTTTAGAAATGACGAAGAAACCGATTAACTTACACTAAAAACAGGGAGTCGAATAAATAACTTAAACCTTGTTGCGAAGGCGGTTAAAAATATTCATCAGCTCTCCTACTACATAAAAATAATACTGCTAAAAGACGTCACGGTTCATGCCTTGTTGTAAGTTATTTTGGGGCAAATTGTATGAGTCAGTTATAAAAATGTAAACGCTGCTAAACCGACTTCAATGTCATTGTGTCAAACTTCAAAATTAGTAAATCCAGAAAAAATAGCAGATGTTTAACTAAACACTGTCTAAAATTGACAACCAACCAATAACATACTACACGTGGATGACTAGGCAGTATGTTATTGGATTGGTTGAGAATCCAATTTTAGACAGCGTTTAGTAAAACATATTGTGTTCAAGGCGTGTTTAGTTTTTTTGAAGTTAAACGGTTATTGTTTCACTACAAAAAAATTGAAGCTAGTTTAACAAAACACTGTTTAAAATTGACATCCAACCAATAACATGATACACGTTGATGACGTGGCAACACGTTTTTTTAAGAATCTGATTTTAGACAGTATTTAGTAAAACGTGTGTTCGAAAAGTATTTAAATTTTTTGTAAGTTACAAAAAATAAAGTCTGATTGGAAACTTCTCTTCCACTTTTTTGTGTCCACTGGTCAAGCACCGGTTGTTCTTGTTAAACAAAATTATTAATATCATTGAAATTGTTGCTTTTAGCAAATTTCTTCACTGATTGTACAGAATCAGCACTTTTATCTTTTAATGCTTCAAATGTTGTATATAATTTGCCATAATCCAAAATATTTACCTATTTCTTTGCAGTTCTCCACAGCCGCTTTTGCAGGTTTCTTCATTTCATTCGGATACATTATGTCAATTTGTTTCATTGAAGCTTCATAATTCAGTTTGTTATTTTTTACCTGAAAGAATTAATATTTATTAATATTAATTATTATATATTATATATAAATATAAAAAAATAATATTAACATTTCATTTCATTCAATTTCATTACAAATTTCAAAAGAATGAGAACACACGTCAAAAAAATTTGGGTATATTTTTCCAAAAAGAAAACGAACGAAAGAATATGAAAATGAGAATATCTCCTGATCTTTTTTTATACGATAACAGCTGTGCTAACTGCTGAGCTAAGAAACATGGCAATCGCAAGCCCTAATGGTGATAGGAAAATAAAAGAAGATGGTATCAAACCGGGTGCATTGAACTATTCAGAAATCTTAATTACTTGATTTTACCACAAGCAGGCGATAGAGGCATCACAACCCCACGCCACTTAAATAACTCAGCGTCATGTTCAGTGATTTAAAAAATAGCAGTTAGCAACACACCTAAAGTTAGCGAGGTTTTTCGTTGGAAAATAATATTATTGCTACTGATTGTATAACTACATAATAGGTATCGGCAATGATAAGGAATACATATTTTAAATAATTGAAATCAAACGAATTACATACGATTTGCGACATCTGACAAACACAAGCGATGTAGCACATTACGTTCCGTTGTTCTATAAATTTACCCTTTTCTATATCTCCAACCAAATCTGTAAAAATAATTCACGTCAAATGTCCACAGCCGGCACAGAATTAAACCTGGTTCCTATAATCAACGAGCCGTAAACTTTCAGTATGTGGTAGATTCCCTAAAAGTAACGAAGCGTTGTTCTAGTAACAAGAAATGTTTATTTTTAACAATCGAAAACGAACGACTTTAGTCGTACAAAATCTAGTACTTTTCGTACAAAAAATATCTATTAATTAGCAAAACGACTCGTTTTCTGAATGTAGGAACCAGGCCTTTAACATTTTGCCTAACTTTTCAAAAAAAATACCTTTTGCGAGAACAAAATGTTCTACTCTGTACATAAAACACTATTCAACTGAAAAAATAAAGAACTCGGTATATGGTACACTACCATTCAAGGTTAGCCACCCCAAAAACCATGGCTTACAAGTTGTAGAATTATCGCCTCTATGGTCTAGGGGTCCAGGTGTTGGACTTGACTTCATGATGTCCCAGGTTCGATTCTCGGGTCGGGCAACAAAAAGAAAATGTTTTTCCAATTTTCTAATAAAAAAATATGTTCCTCGGGATTGAATATGTTCCCAGTTGGCGATAGGCTAGCCACCTATTGTGGAACTTAGTGTCTTCGACTAATATTTTGGGGATATAGGCGTCAAGATACTTACTTACTTATTTAATGATATTTTTAAAAAAATACAACAGGATCACAATTGTGTGTTTGTTATTTTTTATAATATACTTAAATCAAAATAATACTACATAAAATTAATATTCGTGTGTAATATGTGTGTTTGTGAGCTTACATGTGTGCTTTTGTGTTTGTGCGTGTTTTTGTGTTGTACTTTCCACTTGCATACCAGTAGGGTTACTCTTGAATCTCGATATCATGTGAATTGGAAATTAGAATCGTGTTTGTCACTTTAGGTGCTTTTGAACACAGTACTACCGTATTTACATTTAGTTACACAAAAATTCAACTAATCCCGTTAAATGATTTATTGTTTACTACGAACTAAATATTAATAATTCGCCAGTATTGTGTTCAAGAGTACCTATAATGACATATTCGATTCCAATTTCCAATATTGCTTGAATCGAGAGTAACCCTACAGGTGTCATGTGGGTTCGTGTATACACTTTTAATGATACCTTCAGTAACATCGTTCTTTCCCATGCAGGTCTTTTTTACCATTTTGAGTGAATTTTTCAACTGTGGTCTTGTCATCTGAAACATTTCTAATTGCATAGCTCAACATTTTAATAACTCATTAATTCTTTGAAATTAATTAATATAACTCTTCTACCGGTTCTGAAGGCTGCTAACAGGAAAAAACTAACAAGAATACTGTATTTCTAAGCTTAACAATTTAATTTCTTGTATTAAATAAAATAAAGTGGAAGTCTAGTCTTGTTTAAACAAAAAATAATTAATTTAGTAGTTGTACGATTGCAAGGAATAACATTGTAGTGTATGTATTTCAAAAATTGTAACGACAAACAACAAATTCCAAGTCCACCGCCTTTGAAACATTTGTTATAGAGTTTTACACAAAATAACGAATTGTTTTGAAAATTTCGTTGCTTCTAAAGTTTTGCTTCTTTATTATGTTACTAGCAACAACTACTCCGTCCGAGCGTCGCACGAGTGGCAAATTTCTATGTTATTTTATACAATATATGAATTTTCCTCTTAAAACACTCGATCTATTAAAAAACCGCATCGTAATCCGTTGCGTAGTTTAGAAGATCTAAGCATATATATGGACAGACTGAAAAAGCGACTTTGTTTTATACTAAGATATCGAACAAGAAATCAGTTCTCATAATGGTAGGATACCACGATCACCTATAAACAACGACATTTCTAGTTCATTTGACACAAACCTATTTCTTAGGCCACGCATACATTCTACTGACTACTCTTCAGAACAAAACTGGAAGCACTGACGCCGTGCCGATTGGAATAGCTCAAGTAGTGGCAATCAATCGGATGAGCTGCCTCATACTTCATAGTACTTTATCACATAAACATGACCGTATTTTACATTACCAAAGAGTAAAGCTTTGGCCTACTCACCTGTAAAATCTATTCTATGTACATATAAGCCACAGTTGTCTCTTACCGTCAAGAGACCCGTGTGTATGTTTGCTGATATATCATTAAATAAAAGTCTAAAAGAATAGTGGCAACTCAACGTTAAAATCGTCAAGTACGAAAAGTAGCGCCTTTAGTAGTAGTCCAATGCGGGTAATCAAAATTTGCGTTGTCTTTTAAGGAGGTTCATCCTTAGTTTCACTTTCCATATAAAGAACGTTCTAGAAAAGCAAAGTCATAGATGTGAAGTCTCATAAGGGTGCGCCCGTTATTACTCTAGGAGTTCAAGGAAGGGGGTCTAGCCAAATTTTATTTAATACTGCTTTGGGTAGAGGGTTGGGATATCTGCAAATATACGTATTTTTTTCCGCAGAAAACAAAATATCGAAAAAACTTGACGAGATTTTGCTAACACCGCACATTGAACTGTGGCTTTAGGCTACTATTAGAATTTAACATATCCTAAATAAAACATATCTACATGACAACATTTTTTTGATTTTATCCTGGAATATATTTTTCTCAACCTTCAATCTACAATAGATCTGCCTCTTTACCAGACAGCTTGGAAAGGGAAGGCAGTGGTTAAAATATAGTCTGTCTGTATACCTGTCTAGTAACTGCTGGTAGTAGAGTGCTGTGCAGCTTTTTCGGGTTTCCACCCCATTATATATGCCTGCCGCTATAATGATCTGTCATGTTCCGGCTCAATGGTAGCCTTGCACAATAGGCGTAACATCCTGGACACAGGACAGCGACTCACCTGTAACATCTATGGTGTCTATAGACCACGGTTATCTCTTACTATCAGAAGAACCGTGTACTTGTTCGCTAACCTTTCACTTAAAAAATACTACAAATGCATTTGAACTAGGGATGTGACTTGCCTGGGGAAAAATCGTTTTTTTTTTATTAATCTATTTTTATTTTTATTAAATAACCGATGTTCAAATAATCGATTTTTTTACAAAAAATAATCGATTTTCTAAAAAATTCGATTTTATTGTGACCATTTAGGACCATTGTATTTTATTACAAAGTAAGCCCTCCAACCACTTTTAGTCGTTTATGGGACATTTTTACCACCGTCTATTGAAAATATCACAACTGAATGACATAACTGTTTTATCGACAGACTTTTCGAGTGTTGGCAAAATATGTTTGCCAGTTACTAGAAGGCGTTGCAAGTAATTGATCTACTTCTGTTATAAGTTGCTGTTAAAATATCGAAAGTACTTTGTAAAACGACTAATTAAATAATATATGTAGCATGTCAAAGCTGCGGTTTTAAAAAAAACGAAATTATATTTGGTCAACTAATCGATTAATAAAAATCGACTAATTCGAAAAAATAATCGATTTTTAAATAATTGATTATTTTTCACATTCTTAATTTGAACTAAACATTTTACATTGCATTTTATAGTTACATTTTTTATTTATCTTTATTTAAAGAGTTTTTGCACACAATATGTTGTCATTACAATTTTACCTTAAATAAAATCATGAAGCATTCTACCTGCATTAGATTTGGGATCTGCCAAAATACTTAAAAACGTAGGCATAACGTTATACATATTATTTTTTTTTATAAGAGATAGGTACATTTTGAAAAATCTCATCTAAGATTTGGGTACTTTGGTAACTGAAAAGTTCGGTATAACAAAGTGCACTTACTGTATTAGCCTCACTAAGTAGAAGTACAATCAATACGCAAATATTTTTTCGTGTCATTGTCAAGGCGAACACTATTTGTTTTTGCTATTCAAGCAGCTATATAAAGACTATTTAATTACAGCTTCTTTCATTGTTTAATTAATACTTGGTGAATTGCTAAACTCAAACTATAGTACAAACTTTTTTTATACCGACCAATCGCGAGGCTCGGTTTCGATTCCCGACGGGAAAAGGCATTTGTGTGATGAACATTTAGATATTTGCATTTCCGGGTCTGGGTATTTATTAAATTTATTCTGGTATTTATTTAAGTATTTCCATTTATTATAATTGTTGACTAACACCCATAACACAAGGATATAATTTACTTACTTTGGGGTTAGATACGATTTGTGTAGCTGTCCAGGAATATTCATTAATATTTATTAAACTACCTCAAGGAAAGAAGTTTCTTCTTCCGCTTGTATGTTCTTATACGTTTGTAACTGCAGTTTGTAAATTATAATTCAATTTGTTGAAATTTTAACAGGCTTCAATTTATTTTAATGACTTAGTGCTGCCCCAGATATAACTTTATGTAGACAGTCATTCTGCGGTATTATTTTAATGCTGCTGTATAATATTATGTCATACTTTCATTAGTTTGCACAAAGCTTACGGGATACTTAAAAATAAAACATCATCAGCATGAGAGATACTTTATTAATAAACTTAACTTAGAAATAGATTTCCCAACACGGTTCCCTCAAAAATCTACAATTTCTCTTACCCTTTTCATGAATTTCGAGATTTTGATATAGTAAATTCTTCCTCAGGTTTCTAAAATGTTTCCTGTTCTATTCAAATTATTGTGATTATCAGAAACACTTCGTTAATATTTAATTGGGTTTACATTTTATTATTACTTTTATACAGTATTGAGTATTTAAAAATTAGTTTCCATCAATAGCTATCTTTTTCAAATAAAATAAAAACAAAATAGATAAATAGATTAAACATCTGTTAGAGACTAATCTGACAGCACAAAAATTGTTTATTTCTCTTTCCAGTACTTTCGCTGAAAGAAGATAGCGATATCTTAAAATTAGTTTAAGAAACTAGTTTAATTAGTAAATTGAGTGCCCAACAAAATTATCAAACTTCCTACATTTTTTGTTTCATTTGAATTTTCCTATCCTAAGTTTAATGTAACACACTCATATGGACAAGGTTGTCTTTAGTAGAGCCACTTATTTATTGTATTTTCTTGTTGTATTAAGGGCTGGATTCACCGATCATGTTGAAAACCGAGCTTAGTAAAGCTAAGTTTAGTATAAACGAGTTTAATTATCGGTTGTGATCGTACTGTTATAAACGAAGTATTGAGAAGTTTTAAAATTGACAGAATTCCAAAAAGCCCATGAGAATCTCCACCACACAAAAAATAGTTTAATAATAAAATATTCACAAAAACCAAAATTTCTTCGTCAGTAAAATTGATATGATTGACTCTTGTCAATTGACTAAATGTGTTTTTACTTTAATCGCCTTTGAATATGACGGTAAAATCCGGCCCTAGTGTGCCCAATTGTTATAACATATAAATAAAAAGTTGCTATTTGTAATGAATATATTATTCAATAAAATTGGTTGTTTCCCAGCCTATGTACCGTAAACCTATAATGTAATGTCTCTCATGTAATAGATAGGCAGGGAAATAGATTTTTAACTATAGCCTTAAATCTTAAACCGGGGCTCGGTGTGTACAATGCATGTACCATTAAAATGTATTTGTACAAGTCAAGTCTTTTATATATTTTTTTTAAATGTAAGGGTTTCTCAAATTGCGTCTTATGAATTGTGTAAATTAAATAACTATCCGTCTTATTAAGGGGCCATGTATGCTAAAATACGTCAGCAATATACTGTTTTTTTCATACAAAGCAATTATGTATCTTGGCGACAAAAATACACAAGATTAACATTAATATGCTTTATAAGACTAGTGTTTCCAAAACACGATTCAATTCACTTTGCTCGATAGAAAAAAATCAAAAAGTTAACCCTTTTTTGAAAGCAAAACCCATCTGTCTACTTCAATTATGAAAATATCGACACCAGATTTAACATAAACATAGATAAGTATTATACCTAAAAGATAACTGTTTCAGTTTTTATATTTTTTTCAAATTACTTTTATAATGTCAAAAATAATGATTTGGCGCTTAAGACGTTTACTTTAGAGCGCAATATTTCATAGTAATCATGGAACGGGGGAGTGCGCTGATTGGCTCTTCTGGCTGACTAAGTATGGAAACCTTAATATACACCGAGTAAAGTAGTAGTACAAGTTTAACCTAGTACTATACTCTTTATTACAATGTGAGACAGACTATAATATCAATTTAATTTTACTCCTACGTCCGTGTTTATTTATTAGACGTTATGTGTATAGTGAGATAGAGTTAGATTTCTCAGGAACCGCCTTAAGTTTATTTAAGGAAAGACGAAGTTTTTAGGGTCGAAGTCATACATACATTTTGCTGTCCAATACGATGCTTCACAGATATCCTTGTATTTTTTACCTAAAACAATATGTTAATGTTAATAAACGACTAGTTGTCGTTGCCCACAACTTGTTCCTCTTGGAAGTTCATACAAATTTTTGTAAAGGGTTATAGCGTAAAATCGCCAATAAATTCTACTGTCATTAATAATACCAGGATTCGATCAATCGGTTCATTTAATTTGCACACTAAATTTACTTTTTATTATTGTAATGTTAGCAATTTTCTTTTTTTTTTCAACTATAACCAGATCTCATCCATTAGTAGGTATGGACGTAGGTACTGATATTACAAATGCGAAAGTTAGTCTACATGTCTGGCTGTCTGTCTGCCTGTCGTTACATTTTTTAGGAAATTTGATATGCATACAGTCATTTTTTTATAAGTTAAAGCATATGCGATTTTTTAATTCAACACCTAAAGGACTATAGTAGGGGATTTAAGTTTGTGACAAAGTATATAATACGACGATGACCCGACAACGTCTTAAACAGCTAGTAATTGAAATAAGCAATAACCATGTTTTAAATTATTTTCTCTGCCTACTTTGTAAGAGACTTGGCGTGAAGATATGTATGTATTTAAATTATTTTCGATAAGCGGTTGTGTGGTAGCAGCTCTATTATTTTGTTATTCATATTTTGAGGAACTCTAAAGGAACAATACATTTATTTTTTATGTTCTCTTTAATTTCATTATTAAATTTGTGTTAGTTTAAATTAATTGTATGATTATATACATATTTTTCATATTATGAGCTCCATCGCGCTATATTTTTATAGGGAGGAATATATAGAGTACATATTTTAAGGGAGGCTGGCGATCTAAACTGCAGGTTTTCTATTGAGCCTTTTACATAAAAAAATGTACTAGATAATAAGATGTGAGGGCGAAGAAACATTATCTTATTATTATTTTATCTCGCTGGCTGGAGTTACCATGGAACGACTTTAATACCATAAAGTTGCCGGGAAAAGATTGTTGAAATACTGTAAAAGCCTCTTTTATGTATAGTTTAGTTTTAAAGTATTTTCTTTTATATTTTTAGTCATAGTAAATTATTAAAGAAGATCTTACTGATATCTTTGCAATGTTCCACCGAAGCCCTAACAGCGTCCTTCATGTCCGCCGGAAACATCATGTCCACTTGTTTTAAAATGGCCTCGTAGTTAAGTTTGTTGTTTTTCACCTTGAAATCATGAAATTCAAAAATTATGATAAACAGTAAATTTTTCTTTTACTTAAAATCATAAATTAGGTGAAAGTGCGTATGTATGTTTCGATTTCAATTCGAAACATCTGTACCTATTTTAATGAATGTTATCATTTAAATAAATCAAACTTTGAAGGGTATAAGAATACTTTTTAACCGATATTCCAACATATTTCCAGGAGAGATACAAATCAATTTAATTCTAGGACAAATCAACATGGCACAGTTACTTTACAATATATTTTAAAATATTTCATTTTATATTACATTCACGTGATTTTTTTTATGAATTTATGTATAAGTTTATATGTATATCTTGATAAACAATATTCCCACATTTAAATATTTATATGTAGCGTGTAACTTAGAATTAAGAGGATATTAATTTAAGAGTTGTTTGTTATGACTAAATTATTTATATAAACGAGTGGTCGCCCATTGGTCGAAATTCACCCATAATACATTTTAATATCTTGTTGATAAGAACGCCATCTTCACTTCTCAAGACCAACTACTTTGTGTCCAGACTTTATGAATAGTTAGTGCGCCATCTGTGATCTTTTATCGTTGTCATTAATATATTTGTTTGTGTGTGTTAAATGCATAGTAGTACGTGTAATGTTTTATTTTTTGAATTAATGCACTTTATACACATTATCATTAAAAAATATTAGCGATCTGCACTTCTCCTACAAATAAACTATAAGTGTGCAAAACTTCATACTCCTCCGTCAGCGCAATTTTCATAAAAAGGGGTCCAAGTTGCTTCACGTATTAATATTATGATGTCAATTTTACAATGTACGAATATCTATAATTTTTACATAAAAAAATCATTTGTTTTTCCATGTGACCAGCTAATAGTTTATATTTTGTCAATTAGAATACTGTGATGTTTGGATTATGTAATTAGACGTTATTTTGCGAAAATCCATTATAACACATAGATTTAGTATGTACAAGATCAACAAAGCGTGGGAGAGAGAAGTCCTTATCAGGTACAAATTGCCTTAGAGGAACAGAAAGAGAGAGTCAGGTACCTATGTGCCAATATTTACGCGAGTAAGAGCTCATAGTGTTCCTATTATAGTGCATCGCTGTGAATTTTGTGAATTATTTTCATAATCTTACTATTTAACTGGAATAAAATATAAAGGCAATTACGATGTCG
>NJDC01001099.1:43725-59474 GCA_002245475.1 Calephelis virginiensis
TCGTAATTGGAAATGTGCCCGGTAGGCGATAGGCTTGCTACCTATCACATTGTGGGACTTAGTGTCTTCGGCTAGTGGTGGGTGCCCTGGTTGTGCCTTTGCCTACCTCTTCGGGGATATGGGCGTGAAGATACTTTTTTTTTTGTTATGAAAAATCGATTGACTAAGATAAATTACCTTTTGTACTGTAAGTAATACATTTCGTAGGTACCTACATTATTTGTTTGTATGTTCATATTTTGTTTTAGTCTATATCTATACTAATATTATAAAGAGGAAATGTTTGAATTTTTGTTTGTTTGTTTGAAACGAGGCTCCGAAACTTTCAACAATTTATCAACTTCGACCGATTTCAAAAATTATTTCGACCTTAGAATGCTATAACTAATCTAATCCCTAATCCCTGAGTGACATAGGCTTTGTTTCATCAAAATCGGTGCAGAAAAACCCAAGTCCAAGCTGCGTGAAACTGCTAGTCTATTATATATATCCCCGACGAAAAATAAGGACTGGTATAAGTTTGACATGTTTGTGGTTGTGTGTCTATATTATGTCTGTCTGTGGTAGGTATCAAAACTTCGGAATGCGAAGATCGATTTCAATGTGAATGTTTTCATTTGATAGCTGACGTGTTTGAGAAGGTCCTCGTAGAATGTAGCGACATGTGCTGTTGATGTTTTTTTTTAATTTTAGAGTTATTTATATAAGTGAAAGGAAAAAACGTATACGAAATTCCTGATCGCAATAAAAGACACACCGCCTATAGTCACCGAAGGTAGCAATGATGCATTCAATCTGAAGCTTAACATCTTGAGTGAGTAACCATACCCCCCACCGTCTGGGTGGCAGGAATAAGTGAGGTGTTAGCATGACCGGTACGGTGGAGTTATTAAAAAACTCGACCACATTGTAAATAATAAAATGTATCTTCACGCCCAAATCCACACCTGCTGAACAAAAATACTTACAACTTGTGTCATGGTGTAAACGCAAGATATATAGCACATAACATTCCTCTCTTCTAGAAATTTTCCTTTTTCTATATCACCAATTTGTTCTGTAAAAAAAATGTACGAAACGGTACATTTATTGGTATATTGTTCACTTTCAGTCCTTGACGCTTAGCAAAACTAATTTTACTTAAATATTAAACTATACTCATAATAAATGTAAGAATATATCTCTAAACAATCCCTGGACAAATAACACAAATTGATCTAGCTCCAAAGGAATTAAATTATATTAAAAAAAGGTATTCAAGTATGGGTTGACTCAAATCTCATTAGTAGGGTTACTCTTCAATCTCGATTTCATGCAATTTGGAAATTGGAATCGGATATATCGGTTTAGATACTCTTGAATGCAATACTAGTTATTTATTAACATTTAGTTAACAACGAACAACAAACAAATTATTTTAGAATAATTTTGAATTCGAGATTCAAGAGTAACCCTGCAAATCTGAACTGAAAGGGGACAAAATACTAATACATAATATACAAAATTATACTAGAAATCGCCTTAGCTCTGTGGTATAGCGGTTCAGTTGTCGGACTTGACTGCATGAGGTCCCGAGTCGAACAACAAAAAGAAAATTGGGATTTTCCAATTTATAGATATGGGCGTGAAGATGCTTTATACTAGGTTATAAGTCAACCGGTTTTGCTTACATTTTAATAAACTATAAGTAAAAAATTATACACAACTATTTTGGCATTCTAGTAACTAACCTTCAGTGACATCATTTTTAGGCATGCAAGACTTTTTCATGAGCTTTCCAGAATTTTTTAGCTGCTGTCTGGTCATCTGCAAGTAGATGTAAAGATTACTTACTCTAATAATGTCAGTACACCTGCACGCACTTGTGGCTATTATTAAAGTGAGAATATAAATAATGTTTTCCAAATTAAATTTTAAACAGAATTTCTTTGAAAACAGGTAAGCAAATAAGTATGTAGCTCAAAGAAGAGATACGAAGAAAAATATTTTCTGAATGCATATCTTCAAGCCAAGTACGTTATGTAGGAGGCAAAGAGTATCGAGTGCCCAATCTCACGATCCTTGCAAACCTTTCTGGCTTCCATCACATTTATTAATTAGCCTTTTCGTACAAAACACCGTCTTCAGGTAATACCCAAGCAATTTGTCAACCAATTTCGGCATGCAAAACAGAATTAACAGCCACGATCGTTCATTACTGAATTTTGACGATTGTAGACTGGCAATTTGATAGTGACAAGTTAACTTGTGGGTGTGCGGTTTTTTCTATTTTTTCCACGAAATTCATTAGCGATGAAGTACAAACCTACTATATGTTCGTAAGTATGTATAAATGTTTGAATGCGTGTTTTATTTTTTAATCAATGCTTAACAATGGTCGAAATGACCGTATTATGATTTCTTTATGACCTGGAGAAATAAGACTAAATAATAAGAAACACGTGCCAGTGGTAACAGCGGAGGCTATATCTTTGCTGGCGTTGAAAACCTGGACAAATGCAAAGCCTCTTACGTACGCAATTTCAGCAATAGTGCTTTGTGGAAACGATGTTAGTGATAAGCACACCAGTATCTGCTTTTAAGAGCTTCTTTGCAGGTCTATACGAGTACCTAGTTGACCCTTGGTCTTTAATATAATTCGCCAAAAATATGTTCTAATATTTATATGTTATGTGACATCTCGGTGAAATTGTAACCACCGTCTGGCCTTTTCCTACCACTATAACGTTAATTAACGAGTTAGTTGCAGTCGCGTTCCGAATAGGGAGATTCAACTAATACCTCACTCAGAAGGTTTAACCCTGACCTGGGCAGCAACATGATAGCAAACCTGGATAGGTAACAAGTAGGAAATTCGTTTTCAAAAAGTTGTTTTCATAAAAAAAAACTTACATAAACTTACCGAAAAAACTACTGGTGCACAACATTGGATTATAAAAAAAGTGCAACATATTTTATACAATATCATTTTATATATTTTATAATAGCATTACACCAATTATAATTAAACAGTATAAACACAATTTCATGGAACTGTTATCACAGTTCACGACATTCTATGACTTTTGGCATATTTTTCACCATTTATACAGGTGCAAAAAAATAGCAATTGTCAAGCATTTTTAAAATCATATATTTGTATCTCCAAATCATAAGGTTAGCAGTGGTAAACTATTATTTAGATCTGTATAAACACCAACCGGTTGGTGTAATTGTAGATGTTTGTCTCATTATACGGAAATTGAAAAAAAAAAACATTTACTATCAATTGAGCTACTGAGGATTCAAGTCCCATGGCGAAATTTTTAATTCCTTTCTAACCCGTTAACGCGGGTAGTTATGTCCTATAGATACACAATTCTGAGTACCCACCAAATTTTTTTTTCGTTCTTTAAAATTTATAGAAAATTTATCCCAAGCACAGGGCAAGTGCTAAAATAAAAATACGTTTACTATCATTTTGTTTTAAAAATATAGTTTATCTTTTGGTTTGAAATTGGAAGGCACAGATATATAATGTAAACCGCTTATAGATGCCAAAGGTGGGGCTGGGATAATCTTGCCAATTTTCAAATACAAACGCGCGGTAAATAATGATTTCAAACGTGGAACAAGGATTAAAAAGCGAAGTCAACTTGTTTTGTTCAGAATGTAAAAAAAAAATCTTTTTATGGTAAATAGACAACGAACAAATACACGGCTCATCTGAAGGGACGACCATATCTTATACACACCATATGTTGAAGGTGCGTCGCAGCCCTGTGGCCGAGAGTTAAGCCTATAGTGCAAATACCCAACCCTCCGGACCTGAACATGCTTATGTCATCAAGTCTGCAGGTTAAGGTGGTTATTCCTACCCGGGCAAACTGCTGCACAGCACTCTACCACAAGTGGTCTTGTTGGCAGCGACCCGTGGTGGCCGCCAACTACTGATATATTTAATATCTCAGTACCTGGCCAGAATATATTTTTGAAAAAGTATCTTCGCCCAAATCCCCGAAGAGGTAGGCATAGGTACAACCAAGGCACCCACGACTAGCCGAAGACACTAAGTCCCAATAATGTGATAGGTGGCAAGCCTATCGCCAACCGGGCACATTTCCAATCCCGACCAACATTTTTTTTAAATTAGAAAATTGGAAAAATCCAATTTACTTTTTGTTGGTCCACCCGGGATTCGAACCCAGGACCTCATGCAGTCAAGTTCAACACCCGGACCGCTAAACCACAGAGACGATTATATTTTTGAAAACTTATTATATGTCCAAAGAAATATAAATTCGTTTAAGAAAAATTGTGATGTACATGCGGCAAACACGTGGAATAAAAACAATCTTGTTGTGCATAAGTCTCGTCTCCACAGAATCAGTTATTCTTTCATGGGCCAACGTAAACGTTTTTACAATAAACTTCCCGAGCATATTGAAGACTTAATATTTAATAAATTTAAAAAATGTATTAAATCAAAGTTGTATGGTAAAGGTTATTACGAGTATAAGATTTCAAAATATTTAGAAGACAGAAATGCTTGGAATTAATTGCTCCTCATACAATCTCTACGAATTAATTTTATATAATATACTTTTGTAAATTTTATTTATAAGGAAAAAAGACAAGCCCGCTGAGTTTCTTTCGCCGGATCTTCTCAGTGTGTGGCCGCGTTCCGATCCGGTGGTAGTTTTTAGAATTAACAAGACGCGTCACCAGAATCTTTGTATAGATCCATGTGAATAAATAGATTTTAAGTTTGAGTTTGAGTTTGAGGCAGATGGTCTATTTTGCAAAAAGGACCCGGACCAACATTTTTGTAAATCAGAATGGGAAGGAAAATAAATTAATAATTGTCAACATGAACTAACTAGAAAAAAAGTATTGGTGTAAGTTACTCTATCTTACGTGACTTTACTTTATTTGGTTTTCATATCAGTGTTTTACTTGACGTTTGACCTTTTTTAGGGTCACATCTATTTTTAGGCATAAATTCGTATGTGCGTGCGTACCTTTTTCCGGAATGCAGGATATTTAGGGTCGCACACACACGGGCTGGTAGAAACGGGACGTCCCACATAATACCGAACGGTTGGCAAACGTAACCAGGGATGTTAAACCTCTATTGTTAAGTTGTACGTTTATATCAACATGGTATGTAATTTTAATAAGCACAGACTCAAAGGCGTCATAAATATGTCCTTACGTATACAGTCTGTAGCAATTTGCGAGTCGTCCTAGAACTCTATCACCTGAGATTATTCAGTCAGTGTTAGAAACAAAAATGTTGACATAATACATGGGAGGAAGACAGTTCGCACATTAAAAATAATTTTCTAAGGGCACCAGAGTTAGCACAAAATGAACAATTGCGGTATCTTGCTTTCAATATTCTGCATGGAGTAAGCGTGGCGGAGGACTTAGAGAGATAAAAGATTTTCTAAGGATATACATACACACATACCTATATCCTAAACACAGAAAGTATCTACTACCAAATATTAAGATATTTAAAAATATAATGCGAATATGGATAGATGTAGGTACCCAGCGAGACCAAGGTTAATATTCCACTATCCGATAGCTCGGATATTATCCGAGGGTGGTGGCAAGAGTCTCCGAAACCGGCGTGTTTGTATGAAAAGGATAATGAATGTGAAGGAAGCCAGACAGGTTTGTCAGGAACGTGAGGTTTGGCACTCGATACTCTCTGCATACCCCATAAAGGACTTGGGGTGAAGATATGTATGTATATATGTTGCAGACCTGGCTGGCTTTCTCTATTTTCATTAAAGTTTCGATACAAACACACCGGTTTTGGGTACTCTTGACACCACCCTCGGACAAAACCCGAGCGATTTTATCATGGAAAGTCAGCCTAGATAAAGTAATTATGCGAATTATCTTAAGCCTCAGCTGTAAATAGATAGTAGGCAATTCTATCGACAAAACGGACACCTTTGTACATGTTTTAAATGTTATCGATTGCACATGAACTTAATAGTTTTTCAGATACACTAAAATTAAATCCACAACAGAGTTTTTGTAAAAACAGCCGGATCTTTTACAAGGGTATAAGAATTTGGTATGAATTAAATTTAAGCCCAATACTAAGAGCATATTTTTTTAAATCTTACCGATTCGGCGATATGAAAGAAACAAATATTCAAAAACAAAAACAAATAAAGCAGCTTGTATAAAATAAATTCCATTTCAAAAAACAAATGATAAATGAAGAAAAAATACTAAGGTATCTCCTTAAGTAAATGTTATATAAAGAGTTCGTGTGTTTGAAATAACATATTACAATACTAATATATAATTATTGACACTTTTTTCCTTTGAATTCTAGAGACAACTGTTTATTAGTTTTTTATTATTATAGATGATATTTTTTTATGATAATGGAAGGCAAACAAGCAGACGGATTTCCTGATGGTAAGAAATTCACGCCACCGGGAGACACCAAAGGTGGTAATGGTGCGTTGCCAACCTGAGACCGGGATGTTAGGCCTCGAGCAAAAGTAAGTTTACCGGCTACCTTACCCTCCGAACCGGAACACGGCAACGGCAAGCATTGGACGTTATGGTGGCAGGAATAGGTAAGGCAGTGGTACCAATCCGGGCAAGTCACTACGAAACTCAACCACCTAGTAGGATGTCACGGTGTTAGTGACGGCAAGCCTATGCTCGCCTTTTACGAGCTACCTGGCAGGAAGGCAGATGGTCTATTCTGCAAATGAGCCCGGACCAACACGGGGGAATATTATTATTGTATGTCATCAAACAAACAGTCACTTATAAAACCAAAACAATGACTTTAATATCGACAAACTTAAGTGATATTTGACGAATTTATTTTGGAAATAATGAGTATTAGGACATGATGACTTTATGGGATGGGAATTTTATATTATAGGTAACTGAATTAAAAAATGAAATTTACAACAATTTTGTATATTATTTTTAAAAAATAATAACAGTATTAACATCTAAACTAAATTCCCGAAGACGGTGGTCTTGTGTCATACAACTAAAACGTCAATTTGCAGGGCGAAAAAGTTATGACCGTACTCAGAGACTTAATCAGTCGTTAAGTCATAACTGTATATACAAACTAACTTCCGCCGCTCTCAGAGACAATAGTTACGAAAATATTGACTTAATAACTGATCAAACGATAATGGACGTCTCTGAATGCGTTAATGATAGATTAAACGTTAATTAAAATCTCTAAGTGCATTCGTCTGAGTCTTATTATTGTGAAATGTTTTATTGCACACTAGCGGCCCGTCCCGGCTTCGCACGGGTATAAAATATACATATAAACCTTCCTCTTTACACACTTTATCTATTAAAAAAACCGCATCAAAATCTGTTAAGTAGTTTGAAAGATTTAAGCATACAAACATGGGGACAGGGAACGCGACTTCGTTTTATACTATATAGCAGTCGTTCCCAAAGTGGGCGATAACGCCCCCTTGGCGGCCCTGGCCGCCTCGAGGGGGGCGACAAGACGCCCAGAAAATAAAAGTGGCGATGGGTGACTAGAAACTCAAACTACTTCATATTTTAAAATTCACTGAAATTAAAATCTTCAAGCTAAACAACATCCATATTCATATTATACTATTGTAGAAATATAACTTATACGATAAAATAGGATAATGGTTTGAATAAGATACGCTTGATATTGTCAAGTAGCGTTATTAGTACTCTCTCTGCTAAGAAAAGTCTCGTTTAGAATATAGTTTTAATTAAATTCCAAGCGAGACTTAGGCATTACTGAGGTTTTTAAAATAAAAAAGTAGGGGGCGCTACAAGCTTACTGACTTTTAAAGTGGGCATTAGACGAAAAGAGTTTGGGAACCTTTGCTATATAGTGATATTAGAGTGTACAAAGTCAAATTTGATGCTACTGGGTATTTTCTCCCAGTTTCTCTAAATACAACTCAATAAAATAAAACTAAACTTGCGAATAACATAAAATAATTAATTCGACATTAATAATTCATACGTGTACTTAAAACTATATTAACTTAAAACATTTTTAGAAACAGGGTTCACTTGTTATGTTTTTAACTAAATGTATCAAATTTTCAATGCCTAATGTGAGGCAAGTAGAAACCAATGTGCAACTTAATGGGAACAAGTTGGATCTTGTTGATTCCACAACGTCTTTAGGAACCACAATAGATATTAGATAAAAACTTGCAATGGGGTCTAAACGTTGAAAAGCTCGCAATAAGACTGAGCTCAGCAGCATATGCCGTTAAAAAAATGAGACAGTTAACCGATGTTGACACTGCTAGGATATTTTAGTTATTTTCATAGCATTATGTCATATGGAATTCTTCTGTGGGGAAGTTCTGCCGATGTAAATATTATATTTGTTTTACAAAAGAGGGCCATACGTGCAACTTATAACTTGGGCCCAAGAGTTTCCCTTAGAGAAAAATTCAAAGAAATTAATATTCTAAGTGTTACTTCCCAGTACATCTAAGAAAATTTATTATATGTTCAGAAGAATTTATATTCATATAAAAGAAACTGTGATATACATAATATAAATACGAGGAATAAAAACAATCTCGCTGTGCATGTGTCCCGTCTCCACAAATTTAGTCATTCTTTCATGGGCCAATGTATACGCTTTTACAATAAACTTCCCGATTTTATAAAAGACCTGCCATTAAATAAATTTAAAAAATGTGTCAAAGTGAAATTGTAAAAGGTTACTATACCGTTGCTGAATATCTGTCGGATAAGAGTGCTTGGGATTAATTGCTCCTCATCCCAATCTCTTACTATTAATTATATGTAATTTGTATAGAATAAGGAAAAAAAAGACAGCCCGCTGAGTTTCTTGCCGGATCTTCTCAGAGTATGGCTGCGTTCCGATCCGGTGGTAGTTTTAGTATTATAATATAGACTCGTCATAAGTGCCTCTTGTAAGGTGAGTGTGAATAAAAATATATTCTATTATATTCTATTCTATGCGATAATAAACATTAACATAAAATTATAATTAGACAGCACAGTGACTAAACATATTAGTAGTTGTTACTAACAATTATCAGTTAATTTTATAAGATCGAAAACATCTAGCCTAAATAGGGTGACCATATTGCATTTTGCCTATTGGATATTTTAGAAGTGAAAACTTTTTTAGCGGCGTTGCGCAATTTTTTTGGGATGGGTAAAAACTTCTAAACTCGCACTCATAAGACAGCGCAAGGCGCTTGCTTGAATAAGACGGCGCAGGGCGCTTGCGCGAATGTTCGTGTTGTCATGTTTGTTTACGATAGCGCAATAAATAAATATTGTATTCTACCACATAAATTATAGTACTTTCATACTGATAATTAAATCAATTCGTACAAAATTATTCCCTAATCATTCCAAAATATCAAAAATACACGACGTTGATATTCAAATTTTTACTTCCGCCGGCACTCCCGGAGTGCAACCCGTTTTTTATATCTATAAAACTTATTGCTTCCTTATTTTTTTATGTATTACGGTTACGGTACGTACATTCACGGTTTTCACAACTTTACGGACTTTGTGGACAAGCACAGCCCGAGACATAATTCTTTAAAAGGGTTAGGCTATTTCTTAGGGGTATCAGAGGGAGAGATATTTTAGGAGGTAAACTTCACAGTTGTTAATCTAAACACTAATCTTTGGTGGCTTAGAATTATTCAAAATCGAAGATCAGTATGCCATGTTTAATCGTAACATCCTTATGGCCAAGACTTTAGTATGCAAATAAAGTAACAATATTTGCTTTAAGATACATTGAAATCGTACAAGAAGTACTGATATTCGATTTTGAATCATTCTCGGACACTTTGGAAATCCGCCTTTACTGGTACTCATACGGAACACTGTATATAGTCGTATCTATCTTGTGCACAGTACGATCTTAGTACGTCCATTTGTACTGGTGCGCGTATAATGTAGTATATATCTCGTGCACTGTGGTTTCTTTTGTATGTCCGTCTTTACCGAAATCGTGTAGCACGCTGTACATTTTCGTTGATATATCATATAATTTCTACCTTTCTTTAGATGTCCATTTATAACCGTTATTTTGTGACACACTATATATTGTTCTTGTGCATTGTACTTACTTTTAATGGCCATTTACTTTTTAACATGAACTTATGTATTCTCATTTTATTTAAGCCCAAATCACCATGGAGACTGCAAGTGATTTTTTCTGTCCATTAAAAAAACATTAGAATTAAAGTAGTATTATAATATATATAATAATATATATAATATATATTATTAATTAAATTAAATCTTTTTGTATAAATAGACACAAGATGCAGTGTCAGAACGTTGCCTAAATATTGGTTTATTGAATTGGTAGATTTTTGCATGTTTTAAGTTTTACAAGTTGAATTGTAATAACTCTTACACAAAATTCAAGTTAAATTAAATGAATAACTTATAATGTAACTTACAGAATTAGCTTGTATTTTGTCTTGTCCATAAACTTCACACAGGTCAAATTTAATTAGGATTGAGGGATAATTGACAAAAAAGAATTTTTTAATCATTTTAACAAGAATTTATATTTTAAATATTCTTTTCCCAAAGTCTTTCTTTTTTTTAACTCGTGGATATACTACCTCCTTAAAGAGGTGCTAAACGTCGCATAATTATTCAATTATCTAAAGTCATATAAACTTCTATGAATTAGTCAATTCGTGGCATAATAAAATCATGTCTCTTCTAGGTGTTATTTCACAATTTTTATTAGTTATTACGATTTGTGACGCGGTAAGTTTAAGGTTTTACATGACATGTTTGGGATTAATGGTCCTCGTACAAAAAATATTTATATCTTTGAACAAAAAAATAAGAAATCGGGCAACACCTTTGGCTACAACTGTTTTTTTATAAATAATAAATTCTGTACAAAAATGACATTGGTCGCACTGGATTGGCAAAATATATTTTTTTTAAGATTTTTCCTGCATTAATCAAAATTTTCAAAAGTTCCCTTCCTAGTAATAATCAATAGTCCAAGTCCTTGCCCAATAATAACAAGACCTTCAAGAAAATTTTAAACATAATTAAGATAAGATGGTCGAAGTTTTTTCATAATTATTGAACTTCGTGTGTATATTGAGTGAAACTAGTCAATTTTGGTGCCATTTTGTTAAGTGAAATTGCACAAATGAAATAATCATGAAGAAATTAGAGTGTCCTGTATTTCCTAGTTGCTGCCAAATCTCTCTATATGAGCTTGAGTAATGAGGCCACCGCTTTACCCAAGACCCTGACATGACTTTAGACTAATTATAATCGAATCCCGGTTTTGGTAAATTTGATGCAAATTTCTACTTGACTAATGGCAAAATGCTAATGTGACTGCCAAAACCTAAAAAAGAAAGAAAAGAAATATCGGGAAATGTTCATAAAAAAAATAACTCTATTATCAAAATACCTTAGGATTGGAATCTGAATTTATTCACAGCCTATCAACGAACTGACAAAATATTTTTTTAAATTTTGACTTATTTTTTTTTCTTCTTTTTTATTTGACCAAAATTTCTTACGTATGTAGAAATTATTATCACTAATTAGCGATTTGGGTTTTAGCGTGAAATGAGGGGCTACGAACTAAGGGTTCATCAAACAAGGAGCTTACTAACTTTTAATATAGTCAGCAGTGACTGACAGAGGCCACTTAACAATAGGCTAATCTCTTATTAGCTGGTCTTCTCCTCTCTCTCCTCTGCAAACAAAAATACTAAGGAATCAAACCTTTCATCAAGTTTGCCGGTTCCCTAACCCTTTCCTTACAATCTGAAATACGACAGTGGCGAACACTGGCAAGACGACACGAAAAGTTAAAGTATTATTGGCTTCGTTGACCGAGTGGCTAGCGTACACATCTAACTCAACCGAATAAGAGTAAGGTTCGATTCCCGATGGGATCAGAAATTGTGTTATCAATGTAGATTTTAGTATTATGGGATGTAAGTGTTTATAAAATTTGTACTATTACCTACATTTAAGTATTTTTTCACGTTCATCGTTTTCTACCACAAATATCACAAGCGTACCGCTTGCTTGCCTTGGGGTTAGATATTTATGTAATTTGTCCTGGGACATTTATTTATTCATGATTTACCTGCAAATTGTACCTATTTACATTAATGTTCTGAACAGATGACGATGAAGCAACTAAAACAAACAACAAAAACTATGCGTAAAGCTTGCCAACCGAAAAACAATGTTGCCGATGGTAAGGAGCCCTCTTTTATTACAAGTATTTATATTAGTACTTAAATAGTTTATATGTGTGAGTGTCGTTGCCTGATATCCATAAAGTAGTAGTAGTAGTAGTAGTAGTATCTTCACGCCCATATCCCCGGAGAGGTAGGCAGAGGTACAACCAAGGCACCCACGACTAGCCGAAGACACTAAAGTCCCACAATGTGATATGTGGCAAGTGTATCTCCAACCGGGCACCTTTCCAATCCCGACCAACATTTTTTTTAATTAGAAAATTGGAAAAATCCAATTTTCTTTTTGTTGGCCGACCCAGGATTCGAACCCAGGACCTCATGCAGTCAAGTCCAACACCCGGACCGCTAGACCACAGAGGCGATAGTAGGCTTATAATTGTATAATTATTTTAAATAATTTGATCCTGTGCGTGATTTTTCTCTAAGTTCAGAAAAAAAAGTCAAAAAAATACTACCACAGCTGGAATAAACAAAAAAAAAATAACTGACTTCGGAAAAAGGGAGGACGTTATATGTTCGACTCCTATATTATTTGTTTTAATGTAAGTAAATTGATTTTTCTGTCAAACCTGAACATATTTTTTTAAAGGAGGTACTTCTGAAGACCACCAATGGGACCACCATTGCCACCAGGTCTGGATGTCATGATGGAATCCCAGGACAATATGAAAACTACTAAATACTTAATTTTTGTGGACCCGTATTTATTGAAATGAAGTCGTTTTTCTGCGATTACATTATTAATGCCCGGTTCCTATATTCAAAAAACGAGTCATTTTGCTTACGAAATGTAGTTTATTTTTTAAATAGCAAAAATATCGAATATATATCGAATAGTAAAATATCTAACTATAGTCATTCGTTATTGATTGTTAACTCGAACCATTTTGTGTAACTAAGAGCAACACTTTATTAGTTTTAAGCAAACTACCAATGTACTACTAACGGATTACAGACCGTTGATTATATGAACCGGGCCTAAGACAAATTTTTGCCATAAGGATGTGACAATTCCTTCGCCCGCTTGTGACCGGCTGTGCAATTATTTATCAGTGTTAGTGAAGTAAAAAATCTAGCAATCCAAGAAACTATCGACCAGCCCAAGCCACTAGAAGTACCTCAATGTTATAGTCGCAAACCTATTACCAAAAGGGCAACGTTGTTTTTATTAGAAAACAACATATTTTCTTTTGTCTACCCGACCCGGAACCGAACCCGGGACCTCTAATCAAGTCCAATCATGAACTGCTAAATCACAGAGGCGATAAAAGACTTAGGATGACGATGAAAGACTTCAGTGATCACCGCTGTTTTTTTTGGTCTGAATTCAGAAGGGTAAATGGCGCAAGAAGCTTATTATCTCAACTTCAGGTTAGCAACGCACCAATATTATCTTGTGTCGCCATGATTTTTTAACTTCTCAATCTTTACCCCTTTGTTTTAGAATATGTAACATTACAGATTACCGTCACAGGAGTGTAAGATAAAAAAATATTTATGTTTTATTACTAACTAGTTGCTACCTGCGGCTTCGCCCGCGTTTTCACAGAAACCCGGTGTGCGATCGTGATTAAAAATAGCCTATATGTTAATCCAGGTCACAATCTATCTGTCTTCCAAATTTCAGACAAATCCGTTCAGCCATTCGAGCGTGAAAGAGTAACAAACATCCATACATCCATACTAACAAACTTTCGCATTTATAATATTAATAGGATATATTATGGCCTATCTTAGATAAGACATAGTGCTATTTTAGATCAGTTGCCAGGTAACCGCTGTTCTCCAATAATTATTAAAAATATCTTAGCAACAAAACTCTTGAAGTAAAAAAAAAAGTAAAAAGTATCTTCACGCCCATATCCCCGAAGAGGTAGGCAGAGGTACAACCAAGGCACCCACGACTAGCCGAAGACACTAAGTCCCACAATGTGATAGGTGGCAAGCCTATCGCCAACCTGGCACATTTCCAATCCCGACCAACATTTTTTTTTTATTTGAAAATTGAAAAATCCAATTTTCTTTTTGTTGGCCGACCCGGGATTCGAACCCGGGACCTCATGCAGTCAAGTCCAACATCCGGACCGCTAGACCACAGAGGCGATATATATAAACTCTTGAAGGCTTATCTTTATCTGTAAATAGGTTATTAATGTTGGCCGTCAGCCATCCAATGGCTCTCAACCAATAGAGGCCTCGGCAAAGCTGGGATCGCATTGTGAAAAAGTTATCAGAACTTATTTAGGGTCCGATAAATTCGTCTTGGTAACATTTTAGGTGATTTTTTGTGGAATTGATTATATTGTGAATTATTAATATGATTTATTATATTACTATGAATTATTTCTTCGTTTATATCATCTAAACATAAGGTTACCTGGAAGAGATCGTTGTTTTGGCGATAACTCATGTTTGTCTATCACTTAGTTTTAAAGTTTTTTTGAAGTTATGCTTTTGGTAAAAGTTATTCTTAATGAAAAAATTATGAGTGTGAAATTTGAAGATGCGCGCGCAGCTGTCACACAAAAGTAACATCATAAAGTTGCCTGCTTTAGAAACATGTTGCTACATTCACACACGTGTCTCAGATTCATACAAGTGTGATTGATATACTTTTCGTTTTCATAGTAAAGCCCATGAAAGTGAAAATTTTAATCTAACTTTCAGAGAAAATCGACCCTATAAGTCAAGGTGTATTTATCGAAGAACGGGAGGTTATGTGTTACATGGCGTGTATTATGAAAATGGCTAATACTGTAAGTAGTTTTTTACACTTAAAAAACACTTGTGTTCTTCCATTATCCACATTATTATAGCTTTCTGACAACCTCAAGTCCACAAGTTTCAGTTTTAAAGTGTCATCAGCTTTTTGAAACTAACGGCAAATTAATCTTAATTTTTAATATTGTCACTAGCACGATGAATTACACGTACTAGTTTCACTAACTTGTCCGTTCCTGCAACAGTAATGTCAGTGATCGACATTGCCGTGTTCCGGTGTAGTAGATAGTTGTCCCTAATCTTGATCCCGCAACAAGGTTAATAACCCATTCCCGGATTAGTGAAATTTTTTCAACACCTTTGGTGCTTATTAAAGATGTGTATTCCTTAACATCAGCACTTGCTGAGACGTACTTACGTTTCCTTGTTTCTTTCCAATAGTATGTAAAAAAAAACTTATGATTTTAGAAGTCACTTGCACATTTTCACAATATATATTACTAGCAGTACGTCTCGGCTTCGCATGGGTGGACATATTTTTACTTTTCCCTAATAGTAATGTTACCTAAGTCTATCTACGCCAAGTCCCTTACGGGGTAGGCAGAGAGTATCGAGTGCCAGACCTCACGATCCTGACAAACCTGTCTTGCTTCCTTCACATTAAGGTGATTCGTTTTTCATACTAAATTTATTCTATATTTTTTAAATGTCCTATGTTGATTTTAAACTCATTATGACTTAAAGTCGTCCTTATTCGTGCGCCTACTT
>NJDC01001100.1:0-25182 GCA_002245475.1 Calephelis virginiensis
AACAAATCGGTCTTTATGCCCGAGGAGAGGGCCTCGTAAAATGTATCTTGCCCACATAAAATTATGATCTTGCGCCGCCACTGGAGACGACCAAACCATGTCAAAGATTTCTTGGAATAGAAACTTTTACACCCACATGTTACCTTGCTTATTAACAAGAAATCGTATTGAAATTGATATTTTTCAATAATCCCCTAGAAATAGAATATACATAATTTTTTGATTAATATTAGCGAAGGTTCTCAAACGGTATGTTTCTTAGTTTGCTCCGTTAATTACGGATGGATTTTGTTTTTAAAGATGGGCCATAATTCAAAAGGTTGTGCTACAAAAAATTCATCTAGATTTTTGGATTATACTTAATAATGCGTAATTGTCTTATATTTAGATGATGTAGTTATGGATTTGATATTGCTATAAAGGAAAAGAAGAAGAAGAGAATATAATGACAACTGGCATAAGATATTTAATAAGCGCACTAAGACTAAGAACTCATGGCGCGGTTTTTGCCCGTGGCCGCGGCGGTTTCGGGCCCGCAAATTCCGTAGAATGTAGATTTATATGCAAAAAGTAAGATCACATTTCACGAGGCGATTTTCACCCGCAGCGCCTGCGGTTGTTTGCTGATCCCGCGGCAGTGGTCTACTACCCGTAGATCGTGCGGGCGGCGATCGCCCGCCGCCTCACCGGTTTGAGACCGCACGCTCTGCGATCGCTTGGCGGGCGACAATTTAGTACCATTTGTACTGATTATTTAACCGCAGCCGCCGGTCGCGCGATAATCAACCGCCAAGTTTGCGGGCGATAATATTAACCGCGGCGGCTGCGGGACCGTAAAAATTACTCGTATAGGTATCGTAAGTTTTGAAATAAAACCGCAGAACCGCAACCGCCGCGGGCGCGGGTAAAAATCGCTCGGTGAGTTCTGTCTCTTACGTTTATGTACCTCGATAATATGACCTCGACTTGTATAGAAATGAGTGTTCCACCTGTCAGCTTAAAGAAACTGCTGTAATATATCAAATTTGAAATTATTTAAGCAAGTATCTATTGCTTTTCTCCATGTTGCGGTTAGTGTATTGTAGCCGCTAGACTTGACATCAATTAGGCCTAACCGACGACAGGACCGCGATGCTATAACTATGTATAGTAGTATAACTATGTGTAAACTGTAATTTATGGTGTTGATCGCCTCTGTGATCTAGAGGTCCAGGTGTCGGACTTGACTGCATGAGGTCCCAGGTTCGATTTCCGGGTCGGGCAACAAAAAGAAAATGTTTTTTAATCCAATTTTCTAATAAAAAAGTGTTACTCGGGTTTGGATATGTGTCCGGTTGGCGATAGGCTTGCCACAGCTGTCACATTGTGGAACTTAGTGTATTCGACTTAGCTGGTGTATTTTGATAACCACAATAATATTTCCACACACAAATAAAAAAAAATCCAATACTTCTTATAAAATAACTAAAACTCGAAAAAATCAAAAATGTCACAGGTACGTCCTGTGGCCGGAATATCTGGCCAATTGTGCAAGTGTTTTACAATACCCTTTCGACCGAAACAGAGCCCTTACGGCGGCGAGAAGAGGCAAGGCAGTGGATCCCATCCTGGGCAAGTTCTTCCATAGCACTACCACCAGTAGTATTGTTGGTGATGGCTTATATTTGAACCTGCGCTAGTCTCTTATGAGGAGCCTGGCAGAGAGGCAGTTGATCAATTTTACTCAGCCGACTAGGACTTAGATGGGAAAAATCTATGCCTAGCACTATGAGAATCACGCGTAACCTGGTTGTAACACTGCTTAATTCTTCGGGGATACGGGCGTGAAGATACTTGCTTTTTTTAAGTCGCACTTATTACCTCGGTCAAAACTATCGAATTCAATTAATCGATGACATAATATTCAATATCCAATCTAAAGTTCGAACCGACCATGTTGCACATCCACTATTAGACAAAAGAAGTAACTAAAAAATACTACCACAATCATTATACTATTATAAATGCAAAAGTTTGTATGTTATTCTGACCGATTTTCATGAAATTTGGCACCTACGTAGAGAGTAACTTGGATTAACAGATAGGATAGTTTTTATCCCGAAAATATATTTCTGTGATACTACTAAGCACGCGGAAAACGCAGCTGGCAATGGCTAGTGAAGTATAAAACTGAAAACCATATTTATTATTGTAAGAATTTAATTTAAGAGCTTTTCAGTTAAATGCTTCTTTCAGACAACGGCTACAGGAACGTGATATTTAGAAAATAAAGTTGCTATTGTTGGCGTGTAGCGCTGGATATTAAGTTTTTTGTTTTGCAGTAATATATGTTAGCAGATGGTTTTAAGTTACACCTACTATTAGGGCCACTTGCACTTTCTTAGGTTAAGTATTTAACACTGAGTTAGCGTCTAACTAGGGTAAAATGACCATATATTTGACAATTTAACTCAATATTAAACGTAACCCGGGAATGTGCAAGTGGCCCTTCATACTATAAATGTGAATATTTGTAAGGTCGATGGATATTTGTTACTCTTTATTTACTTTACAGGAATAATGAACAAAAAAAATGCGTAAAAAGTACTTTAATACGCCGGTGAAGCCGCGAGCTTTGGAAGTGAGCTTTGTCTGTGAGTTTTGGCCGCGAGTATTTTGAAACATTTTTAGGTCTAAAATGTTAATGTCCAATCACACAATACGAGTGGGAAATATGCACAACTAGCTGTCCCGGCGAACTTCGTTCAAACCCGTTCAGTTTGTATGGAAAAAAAGTATTGTTTTTCCCATTTTTCCTGTAATTTTCCCGGTTTGTCTCTTCATAAGAACCTTCTCCCGATAATAACTAACAAAGTAAAAAAAGAATTAGCCAAATCGGTCCAGTCGTTCGGAAGTTATGCGCTTACCAACACACTCAGCGATTCATTTTTATATAATAGATTATTATAGAATTTAGTTCATCTTAAAAAGATATAAAAGTAAAGTATATTCACGCTCATTTTCCGCAAGTTCTAGGCAGAGGCACTTTCAGGTAACCACGACTAGCCGAAGACACTAAGTCCAACAATGTGTAACAAACCTACCGCCAATCGGGTACAAATTCAATGGCGGGCAGCGTTGTTTTTTAAATTTGAAAATTAAAAAAAAACACAATTTCTTGTTGTTGCCCGACCCGGGGTTCGAACTCGAGATCTCGTGGAATCAAGTCTAAAACCAAACTGTACACCACAGGTCCCGATCACTTCTTCCATAAATGTGACCTTGGTGAAAACAAACATGTCAACATTTGGATTAAATCTACGTTCCACACGAATGCAAAACTAATGTCTACAGCCAACGTTTTAATCCGTGTGTTTTGTTTTAATTTTGTTTTAATCCCTATAATTCTTTATTGTCGTTTGGTTCTAGTCAGAAGGTTCATGTGAAAAAAGCAATATGTATTCATAGATAGGACATTACAAGGTTTTTGGGGTCTGTAAATAAAAAACGAATTCACATTTCCCGAGGTTATCGCATCACATTTTCCCCGTGTTGGTCCGCTCTCCTTTGCAGAATAGATTATCTGCCTTTCTTGCCAGGCAGCTCGTAAAAGGCGAGCATAGGCTTATCTTCACTAACACCATGACATCTGACTAGGTGGTAGAGTTTCGCAGCGACTCGCCCGGATTGGGTGGTACTAATCCGGGCGAGTCTCTGCGAAACTCGCCGCACCTATTCCTGCCGCTATAACGTCATGACGTGTTCCGGTTCGGAGGGTAAAGTAGCCGGTAAACTTACTTTTGCTCGAGGCCTAACATCCGGACCTCAGGTTGGCAACCATTACCATCTTTGGTGTCTCTAGGCGGCGTGAATTTCTTACCATCAGCAAATCCGTCTGCTTGTTTGCCTTCCTATAACCTAAAAAAATACCTCTGAACGGATGGACCAATTTTGCTAATTCTTTTTGCAAACATGCTTGTTTCAGTCAGGAAAAGCTAATGTTGATGTAAAAAACAATATCCATCGTTAAGACAGGACCAAAGACTACATGGACAGGACGACGTCTATCAGCTCAACTATTATAGAGTACCTAAACTTTTCTATTAAAAAAAACTCAATCGGTAAATCACATTCACCTCAATAGGAATGTTTCAACCCATTCTACTGAACAAAGGTTTTTAAAATAACTTGAACGTTATTATTTTTTTATTGTCTAGGGATCGGGAGGAGTGTATGACAATCCAAGGTTTTTCAGTTCACAATCTTCTTGCATGAAATCCTTCAGTAACAGCTTTTTTAACGCTGCACGGCGAACAGCAAGAGTCTGCCACTTGGCCTGACGAAGCTCCTCCCGTATGAACATCATCTCGGGACGGAGATCGCGATGTGCCTGCGGGTCCATGTCGATCTTCAGCTTTGGATCTATTCCCGCCAGCAGTTGATCAAAAGTCGCCCCAACATCTGCCTCGAGAATACCGGCCTCCTCCAAGGTATCGACTTCGACTTTCTCTTCTGTGTTTCCAGACATTTTTACGATGACGGTTTATCTAAGTAAATTGTCGTTAACAGCGTTCAACAAAGTTTTTTTTAAATCTAATTAAAAAATAATAATTCAATATAATTTTGTAATCACTACGTTTCTATCTTTTCTATTTTTAATCTATTTTGTTGATGTATTGATGTCATACCCATTTTTTTTAATTAATACGAAAAAGTTTACTACAATACAGGTTCGTTTATATCTTTTATTGTTATAATGTTGAGGGGAGACAAACTAATATGGGTTCTAGACGGGTAATAAGCGCAGCTTGTGAACATTGGTTTGTATCCGTCTGGGCCATAGATTTAATCCAAATTTAGTAGATGTAGAATTAGCCTTTATTTTGAATAAAGTTTTCTTTAAGGTTACCTTTGTTGAAAGGAATGTTTACAACCACCTATAACTCCTCTAAAATGAGTTATGATTTCTAATTTTTATTACTTACTAGCCCAAGCTACACTTCAACCCAAAGCCTAAGCGCATCGAGTTAATATGTTTCTATTACATTTTCCCATTATGCTTTAATAGGGTTGTCAGAAGACTGTTTCTGTTTCTGTCATAGCCCTCGGTCCCTATTTCTATATCAATTTTATCTACGTATTTGCTAAAAAGTAATTTAAATAGGACAACTTACCGTAAAATTGATAACTAGCAGACCTGTCGGACTTCGTTCACTAGGCACTCGATAATCTCTGCTTATACTCTACAGGGGAACTTGGCGTGAAGATATGTATGTATTTAAGATGACACGTTACTCTCTGCCTACCCCGTAAGGGACTTGGCGTGAAGATATGTATGTATGTATGTATGTTACTTCAAAATTCAAATATTTCTGTACGTTTTGCACTTCAAAGCATTTCAAGTTACTTGTTATGTCTAATTTATAGGCTTCGACCAAAAGTAAGTGTACCAGCTACCTTATCCTCGTCAACGTCAAAGGCAAGTGCTGGCGTTTTGGCGGCAGAAATAGATAAGGCCTTGGTAATAATTTGGGCGAATCTAGAAAACTCAACTAACTAGTTAGATGTCACGGTACTAGTAAAAGTAAGCCTATGCTCACCTTTTACGAAGTGCTTGGTAGGAAGGCAGATGATCTATTCTGCAAAGGAGCCCGGGCGGTAGTATAAAAGGGTTCGTTCTGACAAATTCTTAAAATTTAGTATTTTTAAGTTTATTTCAATTAAAAATAACGTGTTCACAATGCATTTACACCATATTATCTTATTTTATGGAAAATACGTACTAATTTCTGATAAAAATAGGCACTGCTGCTCTCAAACCAATAAAAAAGTATATTTTTATTGGTCTGAGCCGCTGCCTACACACATTAAAAACATAAAGAATAAGCTACCAACACCGTGGTAGCTTCTGAGAAGCTTATAATAAATCTTCTATTAAAAATCCTCCAGTCAAAGCTTCTTGGAAGTACATTTGAGACGGAGGCTGTTCCAAAGTTTTACTAAATATAGCGAACGTTCTTGCAAAGCGAAGATTCCAAGAAAACGAACTTAAGCAACGTTTCAATTATTATTATTTCTGTACGATTGCACAACTAATTTTATTTTTAACGTAATCAATAAACAAAAGTGTTTATAAAAATTTATCGGACCCGGCGAACTTCGTTTCGTTTTCCATTAACTGGTGGCATGGACAATACTGGTTTGTTTCAGTGTGTCAGTGCTATATTACCGATTTTTTTATTCTTTTCATAAGAATCGTCTCTTGACACATCATAAAAATAGATTTAGCGAAATCGGTTCATCCGTTTAGGCGTGATGCGACGACCACGCGAAATGGGGATTCATTTTAAATGTATGTACCTACAGGGTAACAGTTAAAGAACCAGCCTAATTTTTCCAGCCATCATGGCCCATTGTGTGGAGGCAGCGTAAGAGCCTATACCATAGTCCGGCATAATGTCAAAAAGTTCCCGCCGAACACATTTTCAAGTTTCACAAAATCAAAGAAAAACCCTCTGGCTCACTTCCACAATAATATTATTATCAAAAAAAAAGATTAATTGTACCTGAACCTCTTTTGTTAATTATTTTTATTATATTGTTCCTACATGTAACGGGCATGTAGGAACAATATAATAAAAAAATAAATCATTTACGATACTGTATAGACTTTTAAACCTATTTGCAAGAATTTTCGATTTCCATATTTTGACGCTAGCGACGTCTTACCAAGTAACGGAAACATACTTGAAGTTTATTATAAATAATAAATTCGCTGTAAATATTTGCAATTTGATTCAGCAAATTCTTCAGATGTAAAACGCGTCGATGTTTATTACATGTTTATACATGCAATTAAAATGCAGGATACGCAAAGATTTAGGTATTACGACATATATCTGCTTATTGTCGCAATATAAGAACTATTTTTCTTAACTTCTTTCTTTAATTCTTTATTGTATACAAAAAAGTCAGAAAAGAAGAAAATATGTAATATTATACAAAAGGCGAGCTTATCTCAAAAATAGATTTCTTCTAGCAAACCCAAAATAACGAGAATGCATAAAAGAAATGTAGAACATACAGTGCACAATAATAAAAACTTACTGTCCAAAAAAAACACAAATTAAATTACTAATTATGACTAAAATGCTAACATGCCAATTAAATATACAACAAAACGCTCCGTTTCTGCCTTCTTAAAAACTGTTAGTGATCGAATACACCGAATTTCAAAAGGGAATGAATTCCACAGTTTCACGGTATTAAAAGTAAAGGAATGGTTATACGACTTAGTGAAACTACAAGGCAATCTCAAAATTCCACGCAGTAGTGGTCGACAATCTGACTCACAAGGGTGTAAGATATTCAGGAGAAGCATCATTAAATAGAACTTTAAGAAAGAAACAGATACAATGAAGATTTCTACGCTCACGAATGGGAAGCCACTTAAGCCGCTCTCTGAACATGGAGATATGATCAAATTTCTTACGAACGAAAATGAAGCGGATTCCTACATTTTGCAGACGTTCAAGTTTGTTTATCAAGGCATTGCTGAGTAACATCAGTATAACAAATTGGTCCGCGCTCCTTTGCAGAATAGACCATATGCCTTACTGCCAGGCAGCTCGTAAAAGGCTAGGCTTAACGTCACTAACACCGTGACATCCTACTAAGTGGTAGAATTTAGCAGCGACTCACCCGGATTGGTACCATCGCATTACCTATTCCTGCCGCCATAAAGTCATGACGTGTTTCGGTTTGGATGTTAAGGTAGCCGGTATACTTACTTTTGCTCGAGGCCTAACATTCCGGCCTCAGGTTGGCAACGCACCTTTACCACCTTTGATGTCTCTAGGCGGAGTGAATTTCTTACCATCAGGAAATTCGTCTGCTTGTTTGCCTCATAATATCATAAAAAAAAATCAGCATAATCCAATAATGGAATTATGAGTGCTTGAACTAACATTATCTTTGTTTTGAAAGGTAGACATTTTTGTAAACACTTGATAGAATGAAAGGTGTAGAATATTTTTTTAAAATTTCAGTAATGTGTGCATTACAGCTAAAATCATCACTCAAAGTCAGACCAAGATTTTTAGCAAATTAATTTCGTTAAATATTCGTTGGAAGTTTACAACATAATGTATCACGTATTATTTTTAAGTTTTATGTTTCTCTTCTTTTAGAAATGACGGAGAATTAGAATAAATACCCCCCAGTTACCAGTTTGGAAAGTGACTATTCAGTTTAGAAAAAAGTTCTAGGAACTTCAGTATAATTTTTCAAGATCTATCCATAGATACCACACACTCATAGATTTGATGAAAAAAATGTTGGGTTTTAGTTCAAAGTATGGGAAACCACCAAAATTTATTGCTAGTTTTCTATGTTCGTGTGAAAATCTTAATGCGGTTAACAAAATACATCTACTTACCAAGTTTCAACCGCATAGCTCTTATATTTTCGCAAAAAAGGGGCTATGACATACAGACAGACAGACAGACATGAAAAATCCACAAGGGTTCCGTTTTGTAGTCTTTGAATACGGAGCCCTAAAAATACGCTTTTATTCCTAGCTGAACAAAAAAGTAGGAAATAATAAAGAAAAAGAAGGCGTTACTTTGCGGAAAACTGTAAATTCAAATAAAATTATTCAATTTGCAATTGAAAGTCCAATCCATCCATAACGCGCTCTCTTTCCTATTTTGTCGCGGCATAATACGTAGTCACTTTTTGGCCGGAAATTGCAATATTTTTTATTTAATTAGGTCAATAAAATAAAGACAATGACTGATTATGAAAAAAAAACCGTTTAAAAAGCTTGAATTTCTAGAATACAATTTTTGAAAATATTTTATCAACAGATATTCGAAACTGTAAACTTGTTATAACGTATTATCTTGACAAGCACCCCAAACTTTTTAATCACTCAATTGTTTGATTTGAACTTCAAGAAAACTATTCTCTACTTTTTAATTCAGTTATGAAAACGTGTTTCAGAATGGAAAACTAAAGTTATGAAGCCACAGACAGACACCCACTGACACGTCAAACTTATAATATACCTCGTTCCCCTTGGGGGGTCAAAAAGGTGTGAATCGATGGGGTTGATGATAAAAAATGACCTGAAATCACTCATGAAAGTGAGGGCAAATAGCCAGTAAAGATAAAACCTCATAAGGTTCATCCGATGTTCCCTTTTCTTTGGTTTCATTGCATATGACACTTAAAAAGCTTTTCGTGATAGAATGGGTCAATAGGGTCTGTTCTCAATGACACGAGCACAAAGAGTCCCCGACCTCGATTGGGCTTTCATGATCAAGTTTATGTCGCGCGGCTGATTTAATGTGAAATACCAATCATGATTATTTGTATCACACGTGTTCTTCCTCTGAACTTTTTCTAACCGACTTAACAAAGAAGGAGGTTGTGAATTCGACTGATTTTTTGGACTAAAAACTTCTTTAACGGTGTTGCGCATTTTTTTTGGAATAGGGAAACATCTAGACTTGCGTCAGGGCACGTGACCTGATCGAAAATTCGTAAGACGGCGCAGGGCGCTTGCGTGAATGTTCGTGTTGTCATGTTTGTGTACGATAGCGCAATAAATGAATATTGTATTCTACCACATAAAAAAACGATGGGTTGCACTCCGGAAGTGCCAAAAGAAGTGAAAACTTGAATATTAACGTTGTGCATTTTTGATATTTTGGAATAGTTAGGGAATAATTTTCCACGAACTGCTTTATCAGTATGAAAGTACTGTCATTTATGTGGTAGAATACTATATTCATATATTGCGCTATCGTACACAAACACGACAACTCTCTGCGTCGTCTTATTCGCACAAGCGCCCTGCGCCGTCTTACGAATTTTCGATCACACGATCTGACGCGAGTTTAGAAGTTTTTACCCATTCCAAAAAAAGTGCGCAACGCCGCTAAAGAAGTTTTCACTTAAAAGAAAAGAAAAGAAAAAATGTACTCGTCAAAAACCGTTCAACTTTGTTTAGTGACTGTGGTACAGACATTTTTTATGTAACTTGCTTTGAGCCACCAACAGGAAAGTCGAAGTCAGTCAGCGGTCAAACAGAAAAGGCTTTTTACGAAATGCTTGTCAGCGACACGAGCTCAGGGGGTTTGTACTACAAAGGCGTTTTGAACCAACGCAAAATAAAATAGGCGTAGCAGAAATTAAATCTATTTTCTATTAAAATCCGTTTGGCAATGATTATGAAGAAAAAGTGCCATTTACGAAATGTCAAAAAACTGTTATTATCCTAGGCTGACAAAGGAGACACTAAACATAAATTTTAAATAACTTACTGCGAGGCTTAGATTTCAATTCCGAGTAGATAGAGTAGAGAGAGAGAAAACACTGTGTGATGAACATTTATTTGTCTGCTTTTCTGGGTGAGAACCAATATTGTATTTATTTTACCCAGTGTGTATTAAATTTATTCTGGTACCTATTTAAGTATTTCTACAACAATATACCTTCACACCAAGTCCCTCATGGAGTAGGCAGAGAGTATCGGTTGCCAAACCTTACGATCGTGACAAACCTGTCTGGCTTCCTTCAAATTCATACAAACACGCCGGTTTCGGAGACTCTTGACACCACCCTCGGATAATATCTGAGCGATCTGATCGTGGAATGTCAACCTTGGTCTCCCCGAGTACCTACATCTATCCACAAACCATTGTATATCTGCTTTGTCAATCATTCATCTGTCATTCTTTCCACATGACCGAACCAGCGGAGTATGCCCTTTCGCATTTTAAAACCGACACTTTCTTTCAATCCCACTCTTTCTCCGATCTCACTGTTACGAATGCTACGAGTATCAGCGAGCGTTGTACCACAGATTTTCTGTAGGACTTTCCTACTTTTATGACTTTGACTTTTTGACTCTTATGAGTAATTAGTATTTCTACGTATTAGAATAGTTGACTTATGGGTCACGTTACATTGGGTTCAAATCAATTAGTGTGATTCGTCCAGGAATATTTATTTTACTTACTAGCTGATCCGGCAAACGTTGCTTGCCGGAAAACGGCAAATGATTGATCAGTTATCGACCCGGAACAAAAAATTATTCAATTACTAAAATGACTATTAAAAAATAGGGGTTGGTGATAAAAGGCTGAAAATTTAGGGTTGTATGTACTTTTATATGCTGTATCATAAAAAAATAAAAACAAAAAATTTTGTCTAAAAATTACAAAAAATAATTTAGGGGTGGACCATCCTTAACATTTAGGGGGATGAAAAATAGATGTTGGCCGATTCTCAGACCTACTCAATATGCTCACAAAATTTCGTGAGAATCGGTCAAGCCGTTCAAGTTCAAACCCCGTGACACGAGAATTTTATATATTACATTTATTTACTAACTTTAAGCTAGTAGTTAATTGCCTGCCCCTGCCGGGAATCGAACCCGAACTCGCGGTTGATCGGTGTAGTTAGGTGTGAACGCTAGCCAATCGACCAACTAGGCGGTCATAGGACTTCAGAACGTAGCTTTAATTTTACAACTACTACAACCACCCTCACTTTATGGAGTAGGGGGTTGGTCCGTCTCTAACTTATTGCATTCTACTGGGTTGTAGAATTTTGCAGCGACTCGCCCGGATTGGTACCATCATCTTACCTATTCCTGCAGCCATAACGTCAATGCTTGCCGATGTCGTGTTCCGGTTCAGAGGGTAACTTAGCCTTTTAACTTAATTTTGCTCGAGGCCTAACACCCCGGCCTCAGGTTGGTAACGCACTATTACCACCTGAGGTGTGAGAGTGTGAGGCGGCGTGAGTTTCTTACCATCATGAAGTCCATCTGCTTGTTTGCCTTCCAATACCATAAAAAAACATTTGTTTAGCACATCGCCTCTGTGGTCTAGCGGTCCGGGTGTTGGACTTGACTGCATGAGGAAATTGGATTTTTCCAATTTTCTAATAAAAAAATTGTTGGTCGGGATTGGAAATGTGCCCGGTTGGCGATAGGCTTGTCACCTATCACATTGTGGGACTTAGTGTCTTCGGCTAGTCGTGGGTGCCTTGGTTGTGCCTCTGCCTACCTCTTCGGGGATATGGGCGTGAAGATACTTTTTTTTTGTTTAGCACACTACAGGCATTGTAGTCTGAAAAGTTTGGTTTGTCTGATATAATAAAAACTTACGTTTTATGGGATTTGATGAAAAGGATTAGTGAAATTGGTCCAATCGGTTTCGGTTGCGATGACCAAGGGAACCGGGGTTTGATTTTGGTATGTAAGATAAGGATAGATAGATCCCCGGTTGTTCCTTATGCTTAAGGCACCCAGACTCCGCCTGCCAACCAAATACAGTTGTTTATTCAAGTTGTTTAAATTCAACTTTCTCATATGTATTTTATTAAACAAGCACAAACTTTTATGTTTGTGTATACTTGTGCTAAATACACAAAAGTTCTGAAATGTTACCTTTTTGGAGTTGTGGTTTATTCGCCTTATTACGATTTAATATTTATTTGAAAATTATTTCGGATACACAAACTTACATAGCGTGTAATTAGAATATAAACATATTTAATATGTTTACAAAAGTCATAAAAAAGAGTATTAGTGTATTACAATTTTTTATGACTAGTGAAATTTATAGTATTGGAATGGAACTCTGCCCTTCTAATTTCACCTTCATACCAGTTTAAGTCCAGGTCAGTGACTATGACTATTGAAGATGATTAGGCAAAGGTATTCGCCAACCGGGCACATATCCAATCCCGGGCAACGTTATTTTAATCAGAAAATTGAAAATATGCATTTTCTAATTTTTTTGTTGCTCGACCCGGGGACAATTTTTATTAATATTAGTAGACTCCTTAATCATTAAGAAAGCAAACCTTTAAGCAAACTGGTAACAACTAAACTGACCATTGTGATTGGTTTATAATGCCACCAACCTATTTGTTTAGCACTCAAAATCGGACTAAGCCAAACCAGCATAAAGCTTAAAAAGCGGCTTTCGGGAGAAGTGGTTTTTCTGTTTTTAAATTGTGTGAACACTCAAAACAAAGTTCCCAATACTAGGAGTATATGTTTTTTATTACTTTATTATTAATATTGCTATTTTCTGTGCAACATTCTCAATCAGGTGGGTTAGCATAAGTTCTTAAAACAATATTATTTTAATAATACTTATTGTCAGTGAAGAAAGACAAGCTTAAGACGTATGCCTTCTTTCTTTCTTTAGTTTTCAGCATTCGCGTTAGCATTTTGCCATTAGTCAAGTAGAAATTTGCATCAAGTTAACCGACTTACCTAAATCGGGTTCCAATAATTCCAAACAAGTCGTCGATAAAAGTAATGCCGGGTCTTTTTTACTCTACTCATTTTTGATTACTCAAGCTCATATAATGAGATTTGGCGGCAACAGGGAAATACACGATACGCTAATTTCTTCATGGTTATTTCATTTGTGCACTTTCACTGAACAAAATTGTACAAAATGCCACCAAAATTGACTATTTTCACTCAATATAAATAGGAAATTCAATAATTATAAAAAAAGTTCGACCATTTTTTCTCTCGATGGCGCCAAAAACCAGCCGTATGACATAAAGTTGCATTAAATAAGTTAATCTATAGCAACATGGAAATATTACTGCTTTAAGCTTTGGTCTAAAAATGAGTTTCTCTTAGTTACCAATAGAGGCGCTGTTCGAAATTTTCATACAAATAGCTTACAGAGACGATAGCGGGTACAGTAAACTTGACAAGCCGTAAACTCATATTAAGGGCTCAGGTAAGTTAGTCTCACTGTACGTTCGTATTTGTCATTTATTATTAGTATACATAATAAATAAAAATGTTAAAATTAATTAATTTTATTTACAACTAAACTAGTAAGATGAAATCTAAAAATAAATAAAGTTCTGTTTATTTCAAATTACAATGCATTCATGAGGGAACACCAAGCCGCGCATCGGTACTGTGGGACAGGCTGAAACAAAAACAAATAGTAAGTAACTTCACACCCGTAACCCCGCAGAGGCAGGCAGAGTATCCACGATTAGGTAAATGCATGTCCTACAATAGGAACATTTATCCAATCCCAAGCTCGTACAGTCAAAACCAAAACCGGGGAAGAGGGTTAGTGTGTGATCACTTCCCAATTACGCCTAGATTATTATTTGTATTGATCACTTGACTGTATTGAAAATAAAACCCTATTTGAAATGAATAATGTATGAATATACTTAAACTGTTTCATTTATTTTTTGTTCTTTTTTATTATATATTTCATTTATATCATTTCTTTAATTTCGCTTTAACCATAATGAAATTGTACCTTAGAAAATTTACTACATGCACATTAATGTATATACGGTACAAATACCAAAATAATATTTTCTGTCAGTCTGCCTTTTTGTTTATAAGTTTACCTATTCCTGCGTGTCTCAGCTGGACCGGTGATGACTTGACTTTTACTAGTAGATACCAGATATAATAATGTGTAACTAAGGCTTTTTATTTCAGAAAAAATCGAAATAAAACTTTGTTTTTAAATTCCATGCGGACCAAGTCGCGGGCGGGCACAGGTATTACATTTATAAAATGAAGTATATTTCGCAATTAAAAAAAATCTTCTGTCTTCATTTAGATGTAAAAAGTAATGCCTTGTTATTGACCGATTAATCTATTAACAAACATACAAAAAATACAGCTTAAAAAACCTCCATTTTAGCGTTAGTTAAAAACAGTGTGTCTGCAAAATTTTATTATTAAATTGCAAGATTATGTTTACCTTTTTCACACCTTTGCCCATAGAACCCTGTGCCTTCGCATTTACAAGAAAATCCAGGATCTTGTACTGTCTGCGTACATATACCCCTCAAACATGGTAGACGATAACAAATGTTGGAGCTTCTTTCTGTAAAAAAGTATTACTTATTATTTTATCTATGGTGTAGCGCTTACTGACCGCATTCGTAACAATGAAATCCGAGAAAGAGTGGGATTGAAAGAAAGAGTAGGTGTAACATTAAGAAAGGGTATGCTATGCTGGATTGGTCTTGTGGAAAGAATGATAGATGAAAAATTGACAAAGCAGTTATACCAAGTTAATGTGGATGGATGTAGGTACCCGAGGAGATCAAGGTTGTCTCTCGGGCATTATCAATGGTGTCAAGAGTCTCTAAAAGCTCCTAGGATCGTGATTTTTGGCACTCGGTACACTCTGCCTACCAAGTAAGGGAGTGGCGTGATAAGTGTTATTTTGTTAACCCCGATAGAAAAAAGGGCCGTTATAAGTTTGACGTGTCTAGTATGCGTGTATGTCTGTCAGTGACATGATAGGTTTTGAAAATTTTTTTTGTTGCAAGTTTTACTTGATAGAGATGGTTCTTAACTATTTTGCTTGTAGGTTTCTGAGGGTTCAAAAATAATGTTATTTGTATACAAGGCATACAAATTTGATTGTTTTTAGTGTTCTATTGTCTATAATGGCAGAAAACGAAACCCTTATAGATTTATTATGTCTGTCTGTCATAATAACTTTATTCCGAAACTACTTCATTAATACCTATATATATATATATGTTTTCGAAAAGATAGTCTGTCAAAGCAAAATCACAAAGCTCATTTTCAATTTTACCGTTTGTAAAATACCTTTGAATATTTTTCCACGAAAAGTTGTGGATTTATTTGCCCAATTCCTGTCGATTCCAATGTCAATATTACGACTGATTCGTGTTTACACAGAGGCAATGTAACTGCAGATATTGCACCCAATTATAGGAAGATCAAACGTTTTATTTGGGTAGGGTATTGTTTTGTTTCAATTACATTGCAAATAAAACATTTTTTTATATTAATGAAAACAAAATAAATGATTTGAATTGTAAAATACACGTGCTGGGATACAAAAACTAGTGGTCGTCCATTGGTCGAAACTTGACCATAACAAATTTTAACACATTTTTGTTAAGAACAACTTGTTTTTTTTATCAAGACCTTGTTTCCAAACTTTATGAATCTCCAAAGAGGTAGGCAGAGGCACAACCCACGTCTATCCGAAGAAACCAAGTCCCACCCATCACGGTGGCAAGCCTATTGCCAAATCGGGCACAAATCCATCCCGAGTAACATTACTTTTATTAAAAAAATTGAAAAAACCATATTTTCTTTTTGTTAGTCGACCCGGAAATAGAATCCGTTACCTTTTGAAGTCAAGTCGAGCATCTGGATCGCTAGACCACAGAGGCGCTTATATTATTTATGATTTTTTTCATTCTTTCTTCCTTTCTAAGATGAGCTCGACTTACAATTAGCTACTTTATATACATACATACATATCTTCACGCCAAGTCCCTTACGAGGTAGGCAGAGAGTATCGAGTGCCAGACCTCACGATCCTGACAAATCTGTCTTGCTTCCTTCACATTCATAACCTTTTTCATACAAACACGCCGGTTTCGGAGATATTTAGTATGTTTCTCTCAATTTCGGTGTTAATGTGGGTTGGGTTCTTTCTGCTTAACTACGTCCAAATTGCAAGATTATGTTTACCTTTTTCACACTTTATTTAGCTACTTTATTTACTACGATCTCGGTTACCTCTTAAAGCATTTAAGCAAGTCCGTCTAGTGTCGTAGATATATTCGGTCTTACAGCCGTATCTGCAAACGCACGTTGTACCGGAAATTTTGCAGCCATTTTGCGACTGCTCTGGTTCACATGCTTGTACTGTCACTGTAAAGTATAAATAAAACAAATGATTGTTAAATGTTAAGTCGCTTACACTTAGTAACATTAAATGTATTAATTTGTAAATCGCCTTCGCTGTTACAGTCATTCTCTAAAAATAAATAAATCCAATCAAATGTAGTTTTTTTTTTAATTTTTTTATAAAAACGTCGTTGCCCGAGATTGAGGATATGTGTTCGGATGGCGATAAGTCTTGTCACTTGTCACATAGTGGGACTTAGTGGCTTTGGCTAGTCATGGGTGCTTTAGTATTATCTCTGCCTATCTCTTCGGAGATATGGCGTCAATATACTTTTTTATTATCTTGTTGCTTATTGGTTTCTTTTTTGATCTGCTAGCATTAGGGCTTATATTAGGGGTATAGTAACCCAAACATTTTTTTTTCTTTTTTATGGTATTCTCTATACCATAAAAAAGAAAAAAAAAGGCAACAAGCAGACGGATTTCCTGCTGGTAAGAAATGCTGTCGCCTATAGACACCAAAGGTGGTAATGGTGTGTTGTCAACCTGAGGCTAGGATGGTCAGCCTCCTGCGTAAGTAAGTAAACCGGCTACCCTACCCTCCAACCGAAACACGACAATGACGAGCATTGTCATTTAGCGGAAGGAATAGGTAAGGCGGTACACACAGTATGAAATGTGGCGACAACGTACAGATGTTTTACTCTCCCTCCGTTTGTCGACGAATATTCTATAGTGAGTTTTAAATTTTTTAGCCATCATAGAAACGCCACTAAGAAAGTTTTTACTTCAAAAATCCAATTTTGTGGGAGGCAGTTACAGAGACTCTTCAATAGCCTCTCTACATTATAAAAACTATTTGAAATTACTTCACCTAATGTAAAATTCTCAATATCGAATACTTCTGGTATTCTTAAGGTAAATTGTTGGGTGAGGTACCTACCTCACCCAACAATTTATCTTACCTACCTCCTACCTACGTACCTACTCGAAATTCCATTAGAGGGTTCGAGGGAAGATCAGAAATTTTACCACTGAAATTTAAATGAGTAACGACGCATCTGATTCAATACTAAGGGTAGCTTGTGCGTTCACGGGTTAAATATTTCACTCCGAGTTAGTTTTGTCAGGGTTAAATCATTCCCTGTTTTCTCCGTGTGGGTCCGACGAGACTAGACGACGGGCCTGTCGTAAACTACGAGCAAAGATTAAGGTTACTACCAACAATACCATTGGTGGTAGAGTACTGTGCAGATAATCGCTCCGCTGCCTTACATATTCCTTTTCGGCATAGTGACAGTGCTAAATTTCGGTCTCGAACAAATCCTTACCGACCAATAACCTTTCATAACCGCGCATGTCTTTGCTACGCTTCTACGATATTTAATTTTGCGCTCGGAGATTTTAACTTTTTGATAACTCCTTAGTTGTTAATTTTTTTCTGATAGTGTTAAAGGCAATTTTGATCTAAATTACACGCATAACGTATCTAAAAGATTTATTAGATTGTTAAAAATATGTTCTAAAGTAACACTTCATTTTACTGTCTTAAGTAAACGCAAAAAACGGTTATTGTGGGTTATTCTTTAAAGATAGACATATACCACCGCTTACTTTTTTTGAGATCTATCGAAGAGAAAAAATCCCACCATACATTGTTTTGTTAAAACTCAAAAGGTTTTGGCAGCGTTTTCGAGGAAAGCTCCCGATCGGCTTACTTTTTGCCGACATATTGAACTAATGTCTTTGTAATATCGTTGGTATGTACAAAGCATAAACTTACTATACACTAAACCCTTCCTTAAGAATTGTTGTTGAAAACCGAATGAAAATCCGTTCAGTACTTTTCAAGGAAATCGCGAACAAACAAACAGACGTGGCTGGGGACTAATATGTATTGAAATCACAGCCTAGCTTATGTAGATTACGTTCAAATGTTTGACTATATTAGGGAAATCAAATTATTTCGTCACTTTATACTGAGTGTTATTAAGTCTGTAATTTCTTAAATTCGTGTCTTTTAAAAAAATTACATGACAATTTTAAAAGGTAAACTACTAAAAAAACAAAAGAAATAAATCATTAATAAAGTCAGACTATGAGTTAATAAATTGTAGCTCAATTTACGTTTCGACATTTACCTCTCTAATTTGAGGAATCCTTTTGGTAAGTGAGATAAAAAATACTTTTTCTTATACAAGAGGAGGCATACGAGCAAGTGGGTCACCTGATGGAAAGTGATCACCGCCGCCCACGGACATCCGCAACACCAGGAGTATCACAGATGCCGACCTCTAAGGAATGAGTACGCTCTTTTCTTGACGCTTCCTATGTCATATTCGCGCTCGGTAACTGATTCCACAAAGGTGTTGTGCTTTTCTCAGAACACAAAATACCTAACTGCCAAATTTCGTTACGATCGGTTACGTAGATTTAGCGTAAATCACGGTCTTATTGTAGGCAGGCAGACATACAAAATAAAAAAAAATCTAAAAATAATTAATGTTGCTCATTTTTAAGTCACCGGCACCTATTTTTTAAAATATCTTTAATATACAGAATACACTCGTCTACAGTTTTATTATATATAGATATAGATAAATATGTAAACACAACCTATTAATGATGAAATCTAGTTTACTTATTTTGCTTTAGGATGTTTTTATCTCAGTCGTTTCCGGTAACGGCTATCCTATATCCTACGAAAATTATGATAATTTATGTTATTATAACAATAAATAGTGTATAATGAGGCATAACAATGGCTGAATATTTAACGTGGAATTTTCCATAGTAAATATTTTTATAAAAACTTTATAGTAGGGGAGCCTAGAATGGTAAAGGTGTAGTCGGCGACTTATTGGACTTCGGCGATTACTAGCTATTTTCCCGCGACTTCGTTAGCATAGAATAGATTTGCGTACTTATTTTCGTCCCTCATAATAGTCCCTCGGGGTTTGATTTAAAAAAAAAACCTGTGATTGAACACAATCGATTCAACGGCTTAGCCGTTATAGAGCAACTGACAGACTTTCTCATTTATTATATTAGAATGAATATGGTGGACAAAAAAAAGTCACATGACATGTGGCTAGTTTATTTTTTTATCAGTGCTGGGAGCGTCTAAAAGCTAAAAAAGAATTTTAGTTATAATCACACAATAAAAGTGTTTAGCGCACTTAAGTAACTCCAAAAATAGCATCTTGGGTTCCCTACCACGGGACTAATACAGGATAGTGATCGAAAAATTCTACAACTATCACAATCAATGATTACCAATTAATTATAAACAGAAGCTTCTTAGAAGCTGCTTGGCAAAAAAACAGTTGACAATATTTGTTTTGGATTTGAATTAGAAATTTATTTCTCGTGTTGCGGTGTTTGTCAGCTTACGCTTCTGCAATTCCGATTTTTATGAAAGTTTGGATAAATATCGGGTGAGTTTGAGAATCACTTAAAATTTTATATACTTACACATTTATATACACCTAAAACTGGTTTCCTAGCCCTAATTTTTTTTAAAAAAAATAATGAATTTTGTATCTTCCATTAAAATAAATACAATCTCAAATTTCCATCCTTCTGCCAACCCTTTTTATTAAATTGATCAAAAAAGTTATGTTTGTATATTCAACAGTTTTTAACTCCTGACAAAAAAAGGGATGTTTTATCCAGTCAGCTGTTCACATTTTGCCGCGTGATCACTTTTACACGTTTAGCGTGTTTACACGTTTGGCGAAAAATGGCGGCATAGTAAAAGTTGTCGAATAATGACGATATCTTTCGATTTATGTAATAAAAACATATAAATGTAAATATTTTTAGGATCCCTGAGAATTAAGCTACGTAATAACGTAAAAATGTGTATGTTTAACCATGGTTTAACCCCAAAACCATTTGCAACAAACAAAATGTGAAAACATTTTCCGTGTTTTTTCCCAATTTTCCCAAGAAAAACATTTCTTATTAAAACAAACGTGTTTTATTTACCTTCTGTATACTTTATTCGAAAGAACATGAAACGTTTAACAGAATGCAATTACAGAAACAACAATATCCATGCAAATATTTCACTAATCGACCACATACTCTAAAAAAGCGCAACGGGTGACTAAGTCATGCCAACTCAACTCGTACCGAAAATTTTTTTTACGATGTCGACACACTTCAAACTTTTTAATCCGACGGGTTGTTTATTCTGCTACAGACTAAAAAAAATTGTTTGGATACACGAAGTTTACTTGAACAAACTTGAATTAAGAATGGAGCGCGGCAGACGGAGCCACAATGTGGCCGTATCCATTGAGCAGAATTTTTTCTTTTTTTAAGAGGCATTTAGTGGCTGCGACCAGTACGGTAAGATTGTAACATGTAATATTCGATTAAAGCATTTACATAAAATCGGAACACACGTGTCACGTTTAGGCAATAGTTATATTGTTGACTAGATCCTAAGTTCAATATATCTTGTTGAATAGATTATTTTGAGAGTTCAATAAACATCTAGACACTAGACATTCTTTTGTACTTGTTAGATCCTACTGAAGCTCTCATTATTGCATACGTTTGGCGAGTTTGGTGTGTGAGTGTGTTTGTTTGTGATATTATAATTCCCAAACGAAAAGAATGATTTAGAAGCGGATTTTTTAGTTTGAAAGCTGTCACGATCGAAATGCTTTGCAATTACATTGTGAACCGGTTATTAAAAGTTTTTAATTTTATGAGTCATATTAAATGTCAACAAATGGTTAACAATTAATTAAAAGTAAAGTATCTTAACGACTATATCCCCGAAGAGCTAGGCAGACATACAACCACACTCAAGACTAACCTAAGACTCTAAATCCCACAATGTGATATATGGCAAACCTATCGCCAACCGGGCACATATCCTGTCCCGGGAAACGTTATTTTTATTAGGAAATAGAAAATACATATTTTTATATTATTTTATTTACGTAACAAATAAATGTTTCACAAATTTATAAATTCCTTTTTGCTTTCTAACGAACTCAATATCTACAGGTTGCTAAGATAAAATCCCTTCACAAGCCACTTATAAAAGATAAAATAAAACGATTTCGTAGAATTATTTGTTGTTTCTAAGTTATACAAAAACATAAATAATTGCTTCGAAATATTATATTTTATAAGTACTTAGAAAATATAGAATAATTGAGATTTAAAATCAGACAGGGATTAAATTTATTTTTCATAGGTACTAGGGTAAAAAACAGCTTCGTTTAAACGGATAATCTTATTTTAACGGAAAACGTAAAAGCCAGTGGCGCAAGCCAAGAAATACCGATATTTTTTTTTACGGGCGGATTGTTTTTTTGGTACTTTAATCAATAAATGATTAATGTACCAAAATGGTACGTAAAAGCTTTCATGAAATAAATAGCAAATCAATTTACATAATTAATATCTTAATATATACAAATTACGTGTCTCGTTGTTTGTCCACGATGGACTCCTAAACTACTGCTGATTTGAATCAAATTTGCACACCGTGTGCAGTTTGATCCAACTTGAAAGGTAGGATAGCTTACATCTCAATTTATATTTAAAAAAAATTAACATCCGAGCGAAGCCGGAATAGGCAACTAGTATAATATAAAAATGAAATGACTTGCTGAATGTGTTGCTAAGCGCATAACTTTCGAACGACTGGATTAATTTGATTAATTCTATTTTTATTGTATTAGTTATTGTCAGATGAAGATTCTTGTGAAAAGAAAAACTAGAGGGGAAATACGAAAACACTAGTTTATTTCTTTCCATACAAACTGAACGGGTGGAACGAAGTTCGCCGGGACAACTGATCATCAATATTTATTGAATTTAGTATCACCACAAGGATATTATAAAAAAAATGCTAAAAGTTTTCATACACCTATTGAATTTAACTCCAAAGTAAGCAAATTATATATGCTTGTGTTATGGGTATTAGTCAACGATTCTATTACATAGAAATACTCAAATAATCAACACCCAGACCCAGAAATGCAGACATCTAAATGTTCATCATACCGAAATAGAACCCGAGCCTCACGATTGGTCGATGTTGTTAGGCGTGTACGTTAGCCACTCGACCAACGATGACTAGAAAATTATTTGGTGCATGGCATAATATACAATATAACATTCACATTTTATACTGGAGTAAGGCTCTAGTTTGAAGCAGCACGGATTTTCATAAAAGTATGATTTAGGTTCTACAAAGCCTCTACTTTAAAGTAGACCATGTGCAATTGTTTGATTTTGCTTTGAGGATGGATGTAAGGCACCGCGGCCCCAGGGTACACGGGGCGATGCCAACCGTTTTTCTGCAAGCTTTTTTATGTTGCGTGTAATTTTGAATTAGCGATAACTTTTAAAGCACTCATTTAAAAAAGAGCAATTTCAATCTACATTTAATTGCTAATGTAACTATTATAAGAATTGACACTGAGCTTATGAAAATAAGGTAGTTTTAAACACATTTTCAGAGATGAAAATGATTACTGTGAGTCAATTTTAAGATATGGATATATGCTATTGCGGACTTTTTTGTAGGACTTTTTATGACATACATTTCCAAAGTACATTATTTTGATGTATCTTAAACAGTTTAGCCAGCGCATGCTATGTGAGGGACCGAAAATAGTTTTTTTGATGGCTTCGTCACAAAATATGGAATTTTCTTTACTATAGAAATACTTAATTAGATTGTGTTGTATATCAATCGCAGTTTCAAAGATCTAAGTATACACAGGGACAGACAGCGGAAAGCGACTTTCTTTAATACTATGTAGTGATTTTACTATATTTCGGAACTCGCCTACTATATACTATAGAAGAAATAAATAGTACGTGAAAATAATGTATTTTAATTCAATAGATCTCTGTTTATATTGTACAATACTACAATTTAAAAAAATATAAATTGAACACAGCAGTTTTAAGTAAAATAGTATTTTTTTATTCTTCCCATAAAACTACTGCGATTTTTAAAATTATATTTTCAGACAAAAAAATTTTGGCTACCATATAGATATCATCTCTTCCTAGGGCTGGATTTTTCAATAAAACAAAGTAACGTATTTTTTTTAATAAAATCCATCACGATTGATTACAAATTTGAAGATACTTTTCTTATTTAACTTTTTTCTGCAAGTTAACTCTTTTCTCGCCCATATATTGGACTATAAAAATCAAACAGTACAAACCGTATATTTATTTATTTCGTGTTATGATATTGGCACGCAAACGGATTTCCTGATGGTAAGAAATTTACAGTACCTAGAGACCCCAAAGGTGGCAATGGTGCATTGCCAGCCTGAGACCGGGATGTTAGGCCTCAAGTAAAAGTAAGTTTACCCACTTTCTTATCCTCCGAACCAGAACACGTCAACGGCAAGCGCTAACGCTATGGCGGAATAGGGTAAGGCGGTGGTACCAATTCGGGCGAGTCGCTGCGAAACTCTGCCACCTACTCATACGTCATAGTCTATGCGTCAAAGGAGCCCGGGCCAACATACAATAAACAGAAACAATAGAAAACATAGTAATAAAAACTAATGAAGCCATCAAATCCAAACACATACACATTATACATACACACAAAACGAGAATTGCTCTTAAAAAGAAAAGAAACATACGAATACAATTATTATCAACATATTTCTTTGCCTCTTATATCTAAATTTAAACATATTACAGGTAAATTTTTAAAAATCGCATAGCAAACAAAGTGACTTACAATAAAAAGTAGTTATTAAAAACAGGAGAGTAGGCAGACGCATCGTGGCTTGGACGCTTGCTCCCTGAATGATTATCTATCACACTTCCTCTAAAAGAGTGAATGGCCGCCATATCATAACATTATCTGTTACACTACGACCTCTAGATCTGAGTGCACTCTTTGTGTTGGATAATATATTTAACCCATTTTAAAACTTGGCCAAACCTGTGGCTATGGATTCAAAAACAATTAAAAAAGTCTTAATCTTCACCATTACATCCTCAAAGAGGTAGGCAGAATCAGAATCAGAATCAGAATCAGAATCAGAATCAGAATCAGAATCAGAATCAGAATCAGAATCAGAATCAGAATCAGAATCAGAATCAGAATCAGAATCAGAATCATTTATTGCACAAATAGGGTTACAAAATAATAGTTTCATTCACTTATATCTAGCTTCTCCTATTTTGCCATGCAGTTAGCATGGAAATTACATAAACAAAATAAAATAAAAATAAATAGATTGAAAATTAAAACAAGCAAAATTAAGAGTTAAGAATTGTTAAATTATTAAAAAAAACATATTTATTACAGAGATACTCAACGTAAATTTTATTTAATTTAATTTTAATAGTACAGTAATATCAATAATTAATCAATAGTATTAACAAAGACGTCGTTAATATTGTAGGAGGACTTTTCACATAAAAGACAGAGGCACAACTAGGACACCCATTACTAGCCGAAGACTCTAAGTCTCACAATGTGA
>NJDC01001100.1:35266-68035 GCA_002245475.1 Calephelis virginiensis
TTCGACCTATTTCAGTTTTGCCTACACTTAGTAAAATATTTGAAAAATTAATACTTAATCAGATGTTATAACACTTCAGTGTTAACAAATTGTTACATAATAAACAGTTTGGATTTACCAAAGGTTGCTCAACCGTTGATGCAGGGGTGGAATTATTAAAAAATGTATTTGAAGCCTGGGAGAACTCGCATGATGCATTAGGTGTATTCTGTGATCTCTCGAAGGGTTTCGACAGTGTTCATCATGATACTTTGATCAGGAAATTACGCTATTACGGAATTAAGAACAAAGCTCTTGATGTCATGATCTCATACTTGAACAATAGAGTTCAGAGGGTCAAAATAAATGGTAAAACTTCTTCAGGTTCTGCGGTTACGATTGGCATACCACAGGGCTCTATTCTTGGTCCATTTCTGTTTCTTGTATATATAAATGACTTACCTTATTACATAAGGGATACCCACGATATTGTTTTGTTTGCAGATGACACTTCACTTATATTTATAGTGAAAAGGCAATTAGGTAAGTATGACAAAGTGAACAATGCGATATCTAAAGTTGTACATTGGTTCACAGTTAACAATTTTCTTTTAAGTGGTAATAAGACGAAATGTATTAGATTTTCAATGCCCAATGTTTCAATGTCCAATGTACTATCTATCTATCTATCTAAACTGGATCTGGCTGAATCCACTGTCTTTTTAGGCATCATAATTGATAATAAATAACAATGGGGCCCTCATATTGAGAAACTGGCAAATAGGCTTAGTTCAGCAGCATTTGCAGTAAAAAAAAATAAGAACATTAACAGATGTTGAAACGGCCCGAATAGTATATTTTAGCTATTTTCAAAGTTTAATGTCTTATGGGATACTTCTTTGGGGAAATTCTGCACATATAAATACCATATTTGTATTACATAAAAGAGCTATTAGAGCTATTTATAATCTTTAAGTAAGGGATTCTCTCCGAGAAAAATTCAAAGAAATAAATATTTTAACCTTCAGTTCTCAATACATTTATGAGAATTTCATGTAGGTTAAAAAAATTCTATGTATGTTTACAAAAAAATATGATGTTCACGACATTAATACGAGGAATAAAAATAATCTAGCTCGTGTTCATAAAATTAGTAAATCCTTTTTGGGTCAATGTGTATGTTTCTACAATAAGTTGCCAATTGGTATTAGAGATTTACCTTTAAATAAGTTTAAAAAATGTATAAAAGCAAAACTATGTCAAAAAAGCTATTAGACGGTCTCAGAGTATTTGGAAGATGAACATTCTTGGGGATAGAGTTTTCAATCTCCCACTAAAATTTGTAATGTGATTTGTTGTACCTTTTATCTAAGTTAAAGTAAGATTGTAATTTCTATTTTTAATCTAGTTTATATTGTAATTATTATTATTGAAAAAAGACAAGCCCGCTGAGTTTCTTTCGCCGGATCTTCTCAGTGTGTGGCCGCGATTCCGATCCGTTGGTAGTTCAAAAAAAATGTCAAAGCGCACAAATACCACTTGTATGGTTGAAGTGAATAAAGATTTTTCTGATTCTGATTCTGATTGAAACAGGCGTGTCTGTATAAAAAGGATAATGAATGTGTTCCTCCACATTTTGCCAGGCAGGTCTGCCAGGACTGTGAGATTTGACATTCGATACTCTTTACCTACCTTGTCAGGGACATCGAATTAATGTGTTTAACGCTCTTCTTCGTCTGTATTTGACGGAATCCTATTAATTGTGGAAAAGTAAAAGTTGTTTTGTCTTACCTTGTTGTTTTGTTGAATCTTAACTATGTATATATATGTATAAAAAAAGTTACTTTACTATAACTTCAGATTAATAGTTTCAATACAATCTCATAACGGACATTTTGTATATTATGTAAGGACGTTATTACAGTTTTGATAATGGACTTCTGTAACGTTACGAAAGCTACCGATAGGAATCTAAAGATGATATATTTTATTGTAAAATTCCATATCATAGTTTTCCATCCACTAAGGTCAATTTATTGATCATAAGATCAAAGAGTTTGACAGAAAGACTTAAAATATACAGACTAACGGCAAACTTCAATAACTTATCTACAGATAACTTACTACAGATAACTTAGAAACTTCAATAACTAATCTACAGATAGACATGCCTACTAGTTTCAAAGAAATTTTTGCATTGAAAAATAGCTGTAGTTACCTAGTAACCAATTTCAAATGGACCTATCTCTTACCTTAGATAGGTTACTGAAATTGGACGTAAGTAAAAAAAAGATGTAGAAGAAAGGTAGGAAGAGCTTGCGACCTTAATCACCCGTTTCTCGTAGTTCATTAGTGAGATTAGGGCCCTTCTTGCCGCTCTGAGGATAAGCTTGAAGGTGTAACCGACCTTTGGCTAAAAGGTCGTAGGAAAATTGCTTTCGTTTATAAAGCTTAGTATAAATATTGCCTACTTGATTCATCGTACTGATTCCGGGCTCTTTTAAAGAACAACCTTCTGCCGTTGTATGGAGTATCTCGTAAGAGGCAAGAGTGTGTTTTTTGGCACTAACATCGTGACTGTTGAGATTTTTGATGATTCATCTAAATTATATATAGTCTTTTCCATATGCCCTGGAAAAACTAATTGAGCACCACTGACATTTATTTTAATAATAGTAACTATTTGCTATTCTTGAGAATTGTTTGACCAAATTAAAAGATGTCAATTAACATTCAATCTATGGATGTCATGATTATGTACAGAAAATGTCAATTTAATGATAGATTAAAAGATAATTAACGTTTCTGAGTGTTGTTGTAAAATTATTTTCTTTAATAATGTTTGCATATAACACTGGAAGTTACGTTTTAGAAGCTCTACACCATTTGTGGTGTTGTGTACAAATTCAGAAATGGAGCTTCTGGACCCTCTTGCAGCCAGTTGTCGGGGGAGTAGTTATTGTCGTGTTTGTCGATCACATGGAAAGTGTAGGCATGGCGACTCTTGTCAGATTTGTTGCAAGCACTCTTGTGAACGACATTCCCATGAATTAAAATACAAGTCCCTGGAAAGAGAAAACCTTTTTAATGGAAATGACAAAACAACCATTTAAGCGCAGTAAAACTAATAATTCAGCGCTGTAAAACTGCAAAAACCGACTCTAACTTATTCATTGGGTACTACGTTCCAATATGATGATTCTTATTTGGAAAGATAGCAAATGGTTCCGAAATGGTCCCACATACATTATATTGACATCCTAATCGTATATTTTGAGTAACACTTAATAATGCATAACTTTCCTCGCGAAGTAACCCCGGTATCACGATTTATTTTTATCTACTTATCTATAAAAATGAACCATCAAATTCGGATTGCCATTGACAGAGTTATCGCGTAACAAACATCTAAAAAGATTAAAAAAGTTTTTAGACTCGTCAAAAACGCCACTTATATTTCAATACCACTTCCCGATTCGGTAATATTATTTTAGAAAGGTAGTGATCCAGATTTAGTCACATATGAATTTCATAATATAAAAAAAACATATTATAATTTGACCCGAGTTTTTGATTTCTAATGTGTACAATTAATACAATTTTAAATACAGCTCAAAAACCACTAAACAACGTAATCAAATTTATAAAGTTCCAAAAAGATCCACCAAGATCTGTTCGTCATTGGCTGAGTAGTCGCGTAACAAGTGTACAAAAAACAAAAAAGCATATATTATCCGAATTCATGATCTCCTTTTTCGAAGTGGGTTAAAATTATACGTCGTTTTAATTTTATTAAAGTTAAGTTTTGTAATAAACAAAATGGCACAGAGCAGAAGGTACAAGTTTGCCGGAACAGCTGGTATTACTACTACAGTAACAAAATACTATCTGCAATTACCATATGATAAAATAGTACATTTTTATTGAAATAAAGGTTTTAAGAAAAATAAAACAACGTTTAACTTAGTTTAACTTTTAGCCCTGATGATGCTGTTATAAGCGAAGCAGGTAGGCTATTTACAAAATAATAAATTGTAAGTGACACGTAAAATAAAACAAGTGTTTTTTTCATTTAAAGAAATAAATTACACAAATTGTTGTTACCCTAGAGCAGAGGTTCCCAAACTTATTTCATGTAACGCCCACTTTGAAAATCAGTTGTTTTCTAGCGCCCCCCCCCCTTCGTTTTTTTCTTGTTAATAACCTCAATAACATATTTGTTGCGCCTAGTTTAAAAAAAAACATTTTTTTCAAGATTTATACCGCCCCCCTCTAGGCTTCCAGCGCCCACAAGGGGGCGTTATCGCCCACTTTGGGAAAGGCTGCCCTAGAGTAAGCAAATTATATTATACTTAAGTAACATGTGTGGTAGACGATACTGATATTTAGAAGCACTTAAATAAATACCACTTTAAATTACATAAACACACAGTACTGGAAACATTACATAATACTCGTAGAGATATCTATGTTCATCGCACTAATGCCTATCCTAGTCGGGACATAAAAATAAAACTACTTTAAAAAAAATACCTTTGCTCACTGGTACTGGAGTAAACCCAGACTGAGGATAAACAGGGGCTGGTCTATCGTAGATCGTTAATTCCTGTGCGTCTTTATCAGGGTTCCTTATTAGTAGCCTGTGAATGCCAGACTTATGGGAGCCACGGGCCATCCATAAGCAGCCATTTTGGAGTGTGGCGTCTTCAAGAGCTATCCAAAAACCAATGGGGGGGACTGGCTCCGTACGAAGATAGGTTATATCTTGATGTGGTTTAACTAGAATGAAAACAAATTATTTGGTGAGCATAAAGCATTTAAGTATTACATTTTTCTCCCATGTCGGTTTAAGATCGTTTACAGAATAGACCATCTGCTTTCTTTCCAGGCTCGTAAAAGGCGAGCATAGGCTTACAGTCACTAACACCGTGACATCTGACTAGGTGGTAGAGCTTGGCAGCGACTTGCCCAGATTGGTACCACCGCCTTACCTATTCCTGATAGGGTCAGTGATGCCGTTGAAGAGTTCCAGTTCGGAGGATAAGGTAGTCGGTAAACTGACTTTTGGTCGAGGCCTACCATCCAGGCCTTAGGTTGGCAACACACCATTACTGCTTTTGGTGTCTAGGCGGCGTGTATTTCTTACTATGAGGAAATCCGTCTGCTTATTTGCCTTCTAATATTACAAAAAGAAGAAACTATTATTATTTTGGTGATTTGGCGCCATTCAGAGAAAATATTTATATTTTTAAAATTATTGAATTACATTTTATTTTTAAAATAATTATTTTTAAAATTATTGAGTAAATTAATCAATTGATGTTTAAATAAAAATGCAAAAAAAAAACTTTTGCCTCCTCCCTCGCTTGGGCGTGATTTGATGATAGATTGTTTTTTTAAATTATAACTAATATAATATTTTTACAACTCGTGGTTTTTACAACTTTACCGGGTTTGTGGGCCGAGCAGAGAGCAACGCCAGCAACAAGTGCTGTCTCCCGGAAGACGGGACCTCGACTTAGTGCTGTGTTTCGGTTACTAGATGGATCGATTAGACAGGTTGGGGCTCGTCGTTCGGTAGTAGGCAGAGGTACACCCAGTGTACCCATGATTAGCTAAAGGTACTAATTAGTAATGTGTAAATCTGGCAAACCAATCGTCTACCAGGAACTTCTAGATTGATAACGTTATCTATATATATCTTATACATGATGCTAATATTTGGGATCCCTTTTTTACGAAAATTGCGCGGACGCAGGACCATAAAATTTGCCACACTTAGAGAAATGCAGAACGCTAATATTTTTCAATAATAATGCTCTTAAAGTACATTAAATCAATAAATAAAGCATTACCCACACTACCATGCATTTGACACACACAAACAAAAATATTGATGATAACGATAAAAGATCACAGATGGCGCACTAAAAAGTTTGAAACAAAGTAGTTAGTATTGAGAAATGAAGACGGCGTTCTTATCAACAAGATATTAAAATTTATTATGGTCGAATTTCGACCAATGGGCGACCACTAATTTATATTCAAGTACACAAAGCCGGTAATCAACCCCGTGACCCCGGCCAATACCGCACCACTAGACCACAGATACCTTCCGTGCATGTTACAAATATGTTAGTTTTATATACACATATAATGAAATACCTTCTCCGCCTACTCCAGGGTTTTTGTAGATGTACATGCTCTGGACGACAGCGGGTTCCCTGAAACCAAGTTCCTTGCAAACCGCTTTCACTCGATCACTGTACGTGTAGCATCTGAAGATGGGGTGCAATAGATGCAGCGCGTGTCCTACCTACGAACAAAATATACATACTCGTACATATCTTTATGTTAAGTCCCTTAATGGTCAATATTAATAACCTAAATAGGCCTTATAAAGTTTTGTTATATTTTTATTAATCATTGAAAAATAACAGTGGTTTCCTAGTAATTTAAACTTTATTTATGGCTGGTCCTTTCAAAGTAACCTGTAAAAGTAAGTTAAATATAAATAATTCTTTAATAACAATTTTTGCCAAATGAATCCCTATAATAAGAAATATTTTAGTTGCAACATGATATATGCACTTATACCAAATGTGTAAAATGAAATGATAAAAAGAATTTACAGTAAATTTAAGAAAATCTAATAGGACTGTGTTCGTTTACACTTAGTCTCTGAATCACTAAGGCTACTTTCATCGTGAATTATTGTAACTTGTGGTAGGAACATTTTTAAAATGGTTTCTGTGTAAAATCAAATTTTAGTCATGTCTATTTCCATTTAAAATAAGAAATAAGCTAATAAATTTAAAAACTTTATCTTTTTCAGAACATACGTTATATATCAATCTTACAGACAAACCCCTCACGAAACAGAGAGTTAGTATTGCATTAGAATTAATATAAAAGTTCGTAAAGATTTTTGGATATTTTCCCCAAGTTGAACTGTGTTCCCGGGGGAGAATAGACCATCTGCTTCCTCGGAACTTATAAGAGGGTAAATGGGTTATGGGAATCATTCACATACCAGTGGTTACCCATAAGACCGCTAGCGCTAGGGTGTTGTGAAACAAATTGTCCGGGTAAATGTCTACCGCCTTACCTGCTAACATAATTATAGTATCTCCAACTAATCCCTCAAACTTTGTTCTTATTCGAAGTACCTAGCGGTATAAAAAGCAGTTTTAAATAAATTCTCATACCAACCAAATACATATTTTAAGATCATAACAACAAACAAAAAACTGAATAATTTTCAATAATCCCCTTCAAATTATAATATGTTTAATGTAGCTAAGAACCAAGATCATTACCTTTGCTTTTAAACAAAATATTCGCTTCAAAATCGGCCCATCCGTCCAAAAGTTATGATTCCACAGATTCACACATACACCTCTTATTTGTTTTCCGTTAAGGGTTAAAAAGGGATAGACCTTTTTTTATCGGGGGTTAAAGTAAGAGCCGCCAAAACACGAAGTTTAATAAATATATAATAAATAAATAACAAGAATTTATAAATATTGGAATACACTAGTAAAATCAAGATAATATTATTATGTTTAACCAGCAAACTTATTTGTGAGAATACTTTTAAAGTGAAAACATCTTTAGCAGCGTTGCGCACTTTTTTGGAATGGGTAAAAACTTCTCAACTCGCGTCAGATCGTTAGGTCGTAAGACGGCGCAGGGCGCATGCGCGAACAAGATAGCGCGAGATCTAAATTAAAACGTAGATTAATTGCTGTTTTGTACTGCTTAGATGTTTCCAAGAGTATAGGATTCGCAGTGGATAATACGCCGCAACATACCTACCATTACATTCTCACAAGACAACATGATACATAACAGATACGTAACTATAATATCAATAGACATTGCTGTATTTGTTCCATCTTGAAAATAGCCTTAATGTGTAGACGAGCAATGTTCGTTGTACAGATAATATGACGACGCTCCTAGCCGTCACGTGGTCTTACTTTAGCGAGTTTTTTTTAGCCAAACGCAGGTTATTGATATGAATATAATATTTGTGCTTAAATGATAGTACTTTCATACTAATAGTTAAAATATCAAATATTATTCGAAAATATCAAAAATGCACAACGTTAATATTCAAGTTTTCACTTCTGCCGGCACTCCTGGAGTGCAACCCATCTTTTTTATACTATAATAGACACAGTTTTGTTTATTGTGTACTAGCGTTCCGCACTGGCTTCGCAAGTTTATGAAATGTACATATAAACCTTCCTCTTCCATCACGTTAACTATTAAAAAAAACCGCATCAAAATTCGTTGCATAGTTTTAAAGATTTTACAAAGGTTCATATGGACAGACTTTGTTTTATATTATCATGTAGTGATTATTGAGTTTCGTTTACATATTGAGTAAAATTTGTCAATATCGGTGGCATTTTATCTAATTTTGATCTTTAAAATGCACAATTCAAGTATTCATAAATAAATTACTGTATGGTGTGTCCTCATTGCCGCCAAATCTCTTTAAGGGGCCATGTATGCTAAAATACGTCAGCAATATGCTGTTTTTTTCATACAAAGCAATTATGGATCTTGGCGACAAAAATACACAAGATTAACATTAATATGCTTTATAAGACTAGTGTTTCCAAAACACGATTCATTTCACTTTGCTCGATAGAAAAAAATCAAAAAGTTAACCCTTTTTTGAAAGCAAAACCCGTCTGTCTACTTTAATTATGAAAATATCGACACCAGATTTAACATAAACATAGATAAGTATTATACCTAAAAGACAACTGTTTCAGTAAATTACTTTTATAATGTCAAAAATAGTGATTTGGCGCTTAAGACATTTACTTTAGAGCGCAATATTTTATAGTAATCATGGAACGGGGGAGTGCGCTGATTGGCTCTTCTGGCTGACTAAGTATGGGGCCTTAAACGAGCTTGAGTAAGAAACCACTGCTTTACCTAAGAGAGTTTTGGGTAAAGCTAATTATTTTCAATGACGACTGATTTTGATTAATTCAATTTACAAACTAAAAAAAATCTAGACTATCTTTGATCTTGCATTTTATTTTATAATAGTCCTGTCAACTTGTATTAGCTAATTAGAAGTTTCATAGCAAAAGAATTCTTAATGCTATACAATTAAATGTTATAGACGAGGAGCTCGCGATTCTTTTTAGTTAATCCATTTGAAGTGTGCTAATTACCACGTGTTACAACTACTCATTAGTATTAAATATCTCGCAATTAGAGATGTATTTAGCCAATCTAATTGCATAACAAATCAACTTGTAACATCTCTAATAATTACACGAGCTTGTAATCTATTTGATTAGTCCATTTAGTGAGAACGTATCAAATTTATAGCAAACAACGCATAGACTAACCCATGACGAATATAACAATAACTTAAGAGCTTAAAATTCTTTAATAACTTTGCATTTTTAAATTCATTTTTCATAATTTACAGACCAACTTCTTTGCCATCGTTTTAGTATTAGTGGCATATTAGTTACATTATACTAGCTACTAAGTAGATAAAGGCTTTTTTCAGGGTAATAGTAATAACGATAGCCTTACAATTATGGATGTGCAATAATATTTTCTACGGTCTTAGATCAGTTACTTTTTCCTGGTATATTCTATTTTATCCTATCCTATCCTATTATATTCTTTTAGCAGATGAGCTCCTGAAGAAAATGTGCTAAATTAATAAACAATATTTTTTTCTAAATTTATAGAATATTATGGAAGTAAATTATGTGACTATATATGTATGTTGTATATTCAGTATGTCATCTTTTCCAGATTTATGAGCTCTTTGAGTAGGACATTTTCTACTAATCTTATAACGTTAGCGTTATGATGATAGTGTTGGTTAAAAAAGTGTTATTTGTAAAATAAAGCAGTATTCTAAGAGCAATATTTTATCGGAGAATGAATCAGAAACATAGAGCGTCGAAACGTGTTTTGAATTTTACATAATTTAGTGGAGTTAACAAAACTTTGTCTGCGATATTATAACCTCGTCATCAGGTTCAATCTTACTAATCCTTTTTTTTTGAGTTAGTTATTGTCAAGAGTAGGTTAGTAGCTGTTAAAGTCAAACGACACTAAGTTCGCCGGGTTGGCTGCCCGCCTTTTATGAGCTGTTAGCCAGAGAGGCAGATAGTCTACGGATCAGCAAAATGTCTTTATTCAAAAGAGAGACCGCCTCGTTGGTCGAGTGGCTAGCGCACACGCCTAACTACTATGAACAATCGCGAGGCTCGGCTTCGATTCCCCACCGGGGCAGGAATTGTGATTAACATTTAGATGTCTGCATTTTTGGGTCTATAATTAGTTTTATTTATATATCAAATATTTAAGTAAATCTATTATATAATATCGTTGACACAAGCATATAATTTGCTTACTTTGGGGTTAGATTCAATTTGTGTTATTTGTCTAGGGATATTTATTTATTTATTCGCTCCCTGTAGAAGTAAGAAAAACCCCAAATATCAACATTTTTAAAAATATGGTCAAACGTCACTTTGAACGTTCAATCTGACTTGATTAAAATTAAAGTGTTTATTTATTTTTCATTATCAAAGTAATTTTATCCCAGTTGATATTGCATTATATTTCTTTTCGTGTATAAAGAGCACCACCGTGCAATATTTCTTTGATTATATCTCCAGAATATATGGTTGCCTGGAAAAGATCGCTATTTTGGCGATAAGGCCGCCTTTGTATATTACTTGGTTTTAAAGTTTTATTTTTAGCGTATTTTTAATATATTTTGGTGCACAACAAAGAGTTTTTCTATTATATTCTAAAAAAATGATAAATGGATAAAAATGACAAATGACACAGCGCGAGGTGCACAGTTGATTCGTACAGGGAGCTGATTATGTATCTCAGTTGCCAACTCAAAATGGAAAAGTGTACATCAAATAGCTGTCAAAGGACGTGTTTTATATTTGCTATCTCCAGTGACCAACAGAAATACGGTAGAGATAGCAAACACAAATGACGTAATTTGATGTACACTTTTGCAGTTTGAGTTGGCAAATGAGATACATAATCACCCCCAGGTTGTAGTTATTAGGTGCACCATATTCTACCTCCTAGTACAAAGCGCTATCGTACGGGTTCCATTTAGTTATAAAATTTTCCAAGTGACAAACATATTTCGGCTGTAATCCTATCACGTTTGCCGCCCACTCATCTTAAGGTTCTTATTACTTAGGTCGTTTACCTACCGAAACAATGGTTCATACTTTGATTAAATAAATATATTACATTAAAAATATTTGACTTATGTAAACGCCAATTACATATGTAAGGACCTAATATATTCAAGTACGGATATTACTCTCAACCGCAAAAATTTGTGACCTTGTCACGTTGAGTTGCATAGCTACGATGTGACGTGCAATAACAAAACGCGATATAATCCATTACAAGGTCGTACTTTTTTAAAATAAAAGGCATATCGATAAAATATATTGTTCGTATTAAATATGTCTCATCTCTAATCTTACTTATCTGTTAATAAATATGACGTGTTGTCATTGCAAGGGCCAATTAGAAAGCAGTTCCGCGCTTCCCCGCACCTCAGCTATTTGCCAGAAATGTTTCAAAGCAAAATTATAAGGAATAGGCGTCTATTGGAATGTATGGTCGATGGTAGAATCGAATGTTTATTTTTAATGGAAGAGTTCAATATAGAAAACCAATTACTCTTTAAAGTCAGGATTTTTGTGTATTATTAGACATACTGAACACTGTCAAAAATTTGAAGGCCTAATTTAGTAGGCACCTTATAAATCACCTTTTTTTGATGAAAGTGATCACCTCCGCCCACGGACATTCGTAACACCAGGAGCATCACAGATGTGTTGCTGACCTTGTCAATGCCATGACATTTCATTTCCCTATTAGGTTTCTACAGGTCTGTTTGTCACAACTAAATACCAGAATTAATAAAGACAACACTTTACGAATTATGGGCGATTTTTTTTCTGGATAGCCTTTTTTTTAGTCTTATGTTTTAGAGGGGTTTTGTTCAAAGACATGTCAACCCCATCGTACCCATCGTACCCGATCACACTTTTGTCCCTCATATTACAAAAAAAAATAATGTAAAAATAAAAAAGTTAAATACTTAATAATAATTATACTATACCTAAATTTTGTCAACTAGCTAACCAATGTCGTTAGCTAGTTGACAAAACTTTTTTCCAATTCTGTGTTTGGACTTGAAAAAATTTCCTGCACTAAACCTACACTGTTTTTGTTTAACTGAAATTCTTGCAGCAGTAATGTTCTTTCATTTTTGTTCCGACCACATTCCATCAGCAAATGTGGATGGCCTTAATATTGCTAACGTCTCGGTTTTTACAACTTTTCCGGACTTTGTGGGCCGAACAGAATGCTCAGCGCGAGACATTATTTTTCGATGGATCAGACTGTTCCCAATAACGCCAGAACGAGGGTTGTCTCCAGGGAGACCGGTGCGTGTTGTGTCGGGGTTGAGCGGGAGGTTCACGTTAGCGATCGTTGTAGGGTTGGAAGGATCCGATAGTGTGTGACGGGGTCTTTTAAATATGTTGGGTACTTCCGTGTCCAGTGTGTAGTCACCCGCGGGTGCTAACATCGGGTTCGGGTGGGCAGCTGTTATTTTAAAGTATCGTTCGGATAACTCGTTGAAATGCTGGGCTGTTATAAGTAGGTAGCAGTAGCAGTAGGCAGTATTGTGCATGAACCTATTTTGGACTGTTTGTAAATGACTAAGGTGGGCCGGTAGGCTTCACTTGCGTAAGCTAAGTTTGGCCTGTGACAAGTCTTGTAAAGTGTCACTTGTTACGAGGAGACATTTTACTATTTTTATTAATTCGAAAAAATGGCGGCTAAGTACAAACTTAGCTTTATTTGTGACTCGTGATATGTGCGGTCCGAACGACATTTTACTGTCGAGGGTAACCCATAGATATTTTGATGACACTCAAGCGACAATCTGGTTTTGTCCGTTCGTTTTGTCTAAACTCTAAACTTAAGAGCACTTTTATCCGGGTTAACTTCGAATTCCCGAACCAGTCGCCCAAGACCGTGGCTGCTCGCCAGAGGCGTGTGTCTATGTGGGTCCTAATACGAATTTTTTTTTTCTTTTTTTTTATGATATTGGAAGGCAAACAAGCAGACGGATTTCGTGATGTTAAGAAATTCACGCCGCCTAGAGACACCAAAGATGGTAATGGTGCATTGCCAACCTGGGGCCGGGATGTTAGGCCACGAGCAAATGCAAGTTTACCGGCTACCCTCCGAACCGGAACACGTCATGATGTTATGGCGGCAGGAATAGGTAAGGCGGTGGTACCAATCCGGGCGAGTCGCTGCTAAACTCTACCACCTAGTTAGATGTCATGGTGTTAGTGACGGTGAGGCCAGCATATCGCCTTTTACGAGCTGCCTGGCAAGGAAGGCAGATGATTTATTCTACAAAGGAGCCCGGACCATCACGGGGCATAGTCGTATATAGTACCTTGTCGTCCGCGAAGAGGGCTAAGTAGATGTGCGGGGCTCGGGGTGCGTCGTTCATGTAGAGGGTGTATAGTGAAGGTGAAAGTATCGGGCACCCGCGCCTCCAGGGACCTATTGCACGAGAGAGTACCTTCGACACGAAATCTATCTATTTGCGATTCGACTCGACAAATAGTCTCGTATGACGAGTGCCTGGCACATCCATTTCGTAGAGCTTATAGATTAGGCTTCTGTACGAATCCTTGTCAAATGCCATGGCAACATCGAAAAATAGCGATATTTAGGGCGACGTCTATTCTTGCCGTCTAATATGTGCTCCGTGAGGCGATAAACTTGATTTGTCATGAATAAGCTGCCAGGAAACCAATTTGTTCGTCCTTCAACAAACTATTTTCGGCTACGAATATTCTAACCTGGCGTGGATAAGACTAATAAGACTTACCGGCGATAGCTACTCGTAGCGTTATGGGGTTTGCTAGATTTGTGTATTCCTATTAATGCGGCTTCTTTCCATTAGGAACAGCCTGCTAGCAATACTTTGAAGATGTCCACTAGTAAACATTTGACCTATTATGGAGCTCTTTAATTAATTCTTTATGTTACATAATATTCAGTATGATGTAAAACCAGGAGGTTAAATTAAACTGAGACATATTTTTTTTAGTTTAGCACTTGCCCTGTGCCTGGGTTAAATTCTATAGTAAATTAAAATAATAAATAAATTTACTAGACAAGTTACACAAATTGAATCTAATCCCAAAGTAAGCAAATGATATGCTTGTGTTATGGGTGTTAGTCAACGATATTAATACATATATTAATACAGATATTAATATTAATACATAGAAATACTTAAATATATACCAGAATAAATTTAATAAACACCCAGACCAGGAAATTCAGACATCTAAATGTTCATCACATAAATGTCTGTCCCCGTCGGGAATCGAACCCGAGCCTCGCGGTTGATCGGTGTAGTTAGGTGTGTACGCTAGCCACTCGACCAACGAGGCGGTCAAATACTATAAAGAAAGAAAAAAAGAAAAAAAATTGCTCAAGACATGATTTGATCCTGTAACCTTTAGTCTCAAGCCAACGTATGCTCTAAATACTGAGGATTCAAGTCATCTGGCGAAGTTTTTAATTCCTTTCTTAAAAAAAGTTGAAATTTTTAATTCGTTGACGCGAGTAGTTATGTCCTATAGATACACAGTTCTGAGTACCTACAAAATGAGTTCATCGTTACAGATGAAAATCACATAGCCATAACTTTCGTTTCTTTCAATGTATTTTTATTTTAGCACTTGTGCTGTTCTTGAGTTAAATTTTTGTATTTTTTAAAGAAAGAAAAAAAGTTGCCCCATACAGGATTTGAACCTATAACCTTTCGTCTCAAGTCAACGAATGCTCAAAGCATTTGAGCTACTGGGGATTCAAGTCACGTGGCAAAATTTTTAATTAATTTCTTAAAAAAGATATTGAAACAGTATATGTTTTTCATCATACAGGTCGCGAAGTGGAAAGATACATCAACATACTCATATTAACCTGTCTCTCTTCCTCTCGCTATTTATCTGCTATTATAACCAATTTAAGGTTTACATAGCCATGGTTCCATGGCCATGTAGACATTGGAACTATTGAAGTTATAGGTTGAATGAAGGAGTGTGAGTAATGTGTGTGATCTTTTTTGCAAGTCTACCGGATATCTCTTTGGGCCGGAACATTATACTATCAATATGGGTACAGGAATATGTGGTATGATGAACCTTACCCGCATAAGTCGCTGCACAGTACTCCCACCCATTTACAAAGAAATGACCCATTTAAATTGATCTTAGAACCTACCAGAGAGAAAGATCTAGTCTTTATAATACTAGGTCCTGGGCTGTTTTGGAGAAAAGTTTATACTATCATAATTATTATAAGTTTTTATGAAAGTCAAAATAAGTTGTGAAATAAGCATTTATTTTGAAAACTACACGGAACCTAGGAAATCTTCCAAGTAACATTGAATGTGATGCGCCTGACGAACGTTTCCAGTATCCACCACCCCGAGATAGGGTATTTTAAGGTGAATTCTATCACAAGGTTGGCGAAAAACGTGACAAGTTGGATTGTTTCCCGAGCTTGTCCTTTATTCGTATTCTGGTCGCGGTTGCGTTAGGCTTGTCCCAGTCGGTGTTACTTGGAAGATTTCTCGCCATAACAGTTACATGTGTTTCGCGGAATTAGCAACATAAAGGCTCATTCCACAACTTATGCTAATGTAAACGTTTACTTATTATAATAGATCCAGAAAGTACGCTATCCACTCGACCAGAGAGGCGGTCAATGTAAGTATGTTTGTCCGGGTGAAATTTTGCAGCTTAATTTTAAATCAGATATTCTGATCCGATTGAGTGGGTTTTTGGCATTGTTATAATATTATAATGATGCAGGCGAAAGGTAGCCAAAGGAACTTCTAAAATTACCAACAATATCATTTCGTGTTTGGGCGTAAGCCCAAATTGTAAATTGAGAAGTATTATTCAAGATGAATTAAGTAATTAATTCATCTTGAATAGTACTTCTCAATTTAATTGCTGGAAATAACCCAGCTTTATTTTAAAAGCTTCCCACATGTTTTTTTTTTATTAAAATCTTGTTGATCCTTATTTCAATTTCAATAAGGGAAATTACGTTCATGGTGCTGGGCCTATGAAGTCTAGTACTTGAAATTTGGTCCTAGGGTAGATAAAAACTTTACCTTATTTAATGATAGGCTGGTATCTACTTGAAGTTTGCCATCAGGTCCGAATGCGTCAGCCTCAAAAAAATACCTGATCTTGTCGTTGCTCTCTAAGAAATACAAATCCATGTGATGCTGGAATCAGAAAAGCAATGATTAATAAATGTCTACCGGATATTTCTCGTTCCTATCTTTCAACATTAAGCGGGTTTAAAAATTATTAAGGTAGACTAAAAACTATCAAGCTGCCTTTTGTTCATTGTGTTCCCACAGGAACTACTACAAACTTTCATGTTGTTGAAACTTTCAAGTAGTTCCTGTGGGAAGGCAAAATAAATTTGAAACTCGGTCAAAACGCAAACAGCAGCTACTTAATATTTTACTTAATAATATTTTAGTTGAGCTTTATAATTTTAAACCTGGACGAATATTAGGGATGATTTAAGTTTTGGCACCATCGAGAGTAAATTCAGGTTTATTTAGATTTAAGTCAGTCAAATTTGGTAGTATTTTGTACAATTTTGTTTTAGGGAAAGTGAACAAATGAAAAAATCACGAAGAAATCAGTGTATCATGCCTTGCCGCCAAATTTCATTAAATGAGCTTGAGTAATAAGACCATCGCTTTACTCAAGACCGTTACGTGACTTACTTTGTTGACATAAAACTAATTTTGAATAGTTTAAACCCGATTTTGTTAAATTGGGTTAGCTGATGCAAATTTCAACTTGACTAATGCAAATGCTGACGCTAATGCCAAAAAACTAAAGAAAGAAAATAAAGGGGTATCCAAAATTTCACGTGTCTCAATATCGAACTTTACGAATCGCGTGTTGAAATGGTTATACTTCGAATTCATACATGAATCCGTGTTCCATCAGGTTGTATTATCAGGAAGTTAGTTAACACGTCTTACGACTTGGAAAACAAGTCCAACTGGTTGAACTGGTAGGAAATTAATTCATACATATCAACTATAATAAAAGTCAAAAGATTATTGTCAATGTTATTTCTTTTAACTTGCGATTTCGTTTCTTAATTTGAACCGATTTCAAAATAGGGGGTTACATGTTTGACTCCTTTTTTCAAACTGAACTGAGGATTTTTAATTTTTCTCTTTATCGTTTATGCGGTCGTTACGTCCTGTAGATACACAGTTCTTTTTCAGATGTTCAAGCACAATTGTACACAAGCACAAGGCAAGTGCTAAAATAAAAACACCATAGATGTTATACCGACCGTAACATGACATTGACTTTAAGGTGGCAGGAATAGGTAAGGCGATGGATGAAGTTGCTGCACAGCACTATAGTGGTCTCGCTAATAACCCATGCTTGGTGATAACTCATTTAACATCAGCAAGCCTCTTGCGAGCTGACCCCAGGTTGTCCGGGCTCCTTTGCAGAATAAACCGTCCACCTTTCCGTTAGGCAGCTCCTAAAAGGCGGGAATAGGCTTACGATCATTAACACCATGTCATTTGACAAGGTGGCGACTCTTCAGGGTTGGCGTTTTACATATTCCTGTCGCCATAACGTCAGTACTTGCCGTTGACGTGTTCCGGTTCCGGTGTCTAGGGTAAGATAGCCGGTAAACTTGCATTTGCTCGAGGCTTAACATCTCGACCTCAAGTTGGCAACGCTCCATTACCACTTTTGGTGTCACTAGGTGGCGTGAATATCTTACCATCAGGAAATCCGTCAGCTTGGTCGCCTTCTAATGTTATAGGAAAAGGATAGCAGATCCGCTAAATCTATGAAGGATGTGGATCAGCCCTGGGAAAATTCAAAACACCACACGGGAAATAAGTCATTTTTAACTTTAGCTTTATTCTAGGAAATTCCCCACAAATTTTGTGAAGGTGTATTTGGCCAAATGTATTGATTTTGATATATTCAGAATATCCGTAGGTGCTTCGCCCCCGCGGCCGTTCGGGTACCCGTAACCTTGGCTACCTACGTCGCTATTATTGATTGATTATGTTTTAAATAAGTATCTTGACACCCGTATCTCCGAAGAGGTTGGCAGAAATACAATGGGTGCCCCCCCGATTAGGTATTTTACTGGTCCCGGGTGCGTCCAAAATAGGTTTTTTCAATGTAGCCCAGTTGGCAATAGGTTTGACACCCGGGACCTCATGTAGTCATTGCCAACACCAGACTCCCAAACCACAGAGGTAATTTTAATTTAATAAATAAATACCCATGGAAAAATTACTTGTTTGTGTTAAGGGAGTCAGGAAACTATGTTAACAAATAGAAATACATAGTATAGTTAGTAAGCAAATAATATAAGTTACGACTACGAATAAAATATAAGTTACGACTCCACTCAGAGACGTTAATAATCTTTTAATCTAACATTATTTCGACATTTTCCATAAATGTCAATAAAAATTTAGTAAACACCCTGACCCAGAATTACAAATATCTATGTTCGTCACACAAATGCCTGCCATTGTCGGAAATTGAACCGGATTGCGTTTAGTCGGTAGATAAACACCGATAAAACTTATCCGTAGTATAGCTAAGAACCATCTCGAGGACGTTAGCTTTAAACAAAAACCGCATCGAAATCTGTCCATTCGATAAGGAAATATAACGCTCTTGACAGAAAAACGCGTTCACACACTCAGATTTGTTAATTATAAGATTAACGACAAGTCGAAAAAGTTTGGGAATAAAAAACAAAAGTTACTGCCACTGTAAGCGTAATTTATTAAACGTGATTTGAATTTGTTAGCCCGGCTACATGACAGGGACTTAGTTTTAAACTAGCCGACCCGGCGAACTTTGTTCCTCCTGTCACCTAATTTGTACGCTTCTTTGGCTTTTGACTGCCTTTTTTAAACAAGTTCCAAAAAAAGAAGGAAGACATCAATTCGGCCGGTATGTATATTTTATATAATATGTACATCGATTTCGCCGAGGTTTCTAAACCGATTTACGTAATTCTTTTTTTGTTTGATGCGGTATAGTTTAAAATTGGTCCCATAAAAATTTGATTAAGGTAAGCCCATTCGTTTTTGTTTAATGAGAATTTTATATTTACTTTCACATACTCCAATGTCTATTTTTATTAAAATAAATAAAATATCGCAAGTAAATTTGATCCACTTAGGTGATTTAGTGACAAAGTTACAGACATATTGGCATTCAGCATCATGCTATAAAGATATTTACTTATAAGATTGTTAAGTTGAATCTTATCAGCAGTAAACTAAAAAGTATTAAATAAAAATAAATACAGTCAGAAAAAAACCCCTATTGTCATGACATTCGTTTATTGCATCAAATATTGTTGAAATATAGTTACTCTTATGATAAGTATTACTGTCAAATATTTGACCTGTAGGCACCATAGACGTTATGGGTGCGTCGCTATCCTGTGGCCGGTGTTTTGGTGTAATGTGCAAGTCTACCGGCTACCCTGCCCTCTGGACCGAAACATGACAATGTCATTACGGTGGCAAGAATAGGAAAGGCGGTGGATCCCTACCCGGGCAAGTTGATACACAACACTCTTCCACTAGTGGTCTCGTTCGTAATGACCCATATCAAATATGCTCGCCTCTTAGGTGTGTGAGTAAATGATCTATTCTACATAGAGGATCCGGATCAATACAGGGACAGCCTTACAAGTGAATAATTTGTTACTACTTCACAGCCGTGCCAATTTTTCTTCTATGCCTTTTATTACGTCCCGGATTCACACGGGTGGTCACTGGTGTTCTGGGGTCTCTCTTTGTCATGTTTAGGTTTAGGATTACCGGTAGTCTTGCAAAATAGGCTTTTAATCCTGGCCACAGGACAGCTACACACCTGTAACATCTATGGTGTCTATATGCCACGGTTATCTCTTACCGCCAGCAGAGCCTTGAGCTTGTTCGCAGAAACATTCTAATAGTGAAATATTTTTTGAAATCAGCACAGCGGTATGAATATTCATTCATTAATCTTTAATATACATATAAATTACGTGTCACGTTGTTTATCCGCGATGGACTCCTAAACTACTGAACCGATTTCAATGAAATTTGCACACCGTGTGCAGTTTGATCCAACTTGAAAGATAGGATAGTTTACATCTCAATTTATGCTCAAAAAAATTACCATCCGAGCGAAGCCGGAGCAGGCAGCTAGTAACATATAAAAATGCAAATATTTTATTTTGCAATATTCGGGTATAATAACTAGAATAGCCTAAACAATAATTATTGATTTAAATAGCCATATAAATAATCTTAATACATATAAATTACGTGTCACGTTGTTTGTCCGCGATGGACTCCTAAACTACTGAACCGATTTCAATGAAATTTGCACACCGTGTGCAGTTTGATCCAACTTGAAAGATAGGATAGTTTACATCTTAATTTATGCTAAAAAAAATACCATCCGAGCGAAGCCAGAGTAGGCAGTTAGTAACATATAAAAATGCAAATATTTTATTTTGCAATGTTCGGGTAGAATCACTAGAATAGCCTAAACAATAATTATTGATTTAAATAGCCATATAAAAAAACTAACAAAAACATTTTTTAATAATAATAATCCAATCTAGGAACATTTTAGCTCTATGGCAAAACTTTTTGAACCACGAAATCAAACTTTCATATTCTTGAAAACTTGTTAGCAATAACACCAATTTACCAAAACTTCCCAATTTTGTTCGAAAAAATGCTTAGAAGTGGATCAAAGTAGTTGAACGATAGAGTATTTATTATAATAAATACCTCATTTTTAACATAGAGTTGCTAATAAATAGAAGTTCCATGATCGATTACTTGGCTAATTTCAATAGTTTTACTAGTGTATTTGTCCTGTGATCTAATATAGTATTACCTAATGTAATTAACATTAAATCTTTATTACTTTTTAGTTTTAAAGTCGGTTTTTTAACGTAGTTATTTTTATTAAATACTTGTTTAGTTTATTGCTGATATGATTTAATTTAATAATCTTATGAGTAAAAGTAAAAAATCTTAATAGTATGGCATAGCATTATATTATAACCTTACTTAATATCTTTATAGCATGTTGCTGAATACCGATGTGTCTGTAATCTTGTCACTAAGTCACTTAAGTGGAGCAAATTTACTTGCGAGATTTGATTTAATTTGATAAAAATAACATCGAGATAAATGAAAGTAGATAAAAAATGCTTATAAAATAAAAACGAATAGACCTACCTGCATTACCTGCCATCTTTGTTAAGCGATGCGCCGCTGTATTGGCATTGCCACTTTCAATCATTTTTAATCGTCGTTCGTTGATAGATGGGACGTTTCCCGAGGCGTGGAATTTTCTAAAATAGTTCCCGTATACAAGAAGGGAGGCTTGAATGAGGTTTGCAATTATAGACCAATTTCTAAACTTTCATGCATTCCAAAGTTGTTCGAATCACTTATGTTTCTGTTTTCTCCAAAGCTTTCGACAAAGTATGTCATTTCCGTTTAATAAATAAATTAAAGGGTATGGAATTGATGGATCCTTACTAGAGTGGTTCCGCTCTTGTGGTTGTGAACGGTTACAGGTCATTTAAATATATTTCTGATTCAGGTGTACCACAAGGATCTCATCTCGGTCCCATTCTGTTTTCCATTTTTGTAAACGACATAGTTTCGGAAATACATCATAGACAATTCTGTTTCTTTGCGGATGATTTAAAGTTATACAGTAAACCTAAGTAAAATCTACATCAGACACTGAACTCATTCAGAATTACCTCAATATAATCTGTGCGTGGTGCTGCTCAAATGGAATGAAACTGAACTCTACAAAATCTTACTATATTAAATTTATGAGTAAGCTGAAACCTACTACGTCCTCTTATAAATTAAGCAACGACCTGCTGCAGGAAGTGACCGAGATAAGACACTTAGGAGTCACGATGGATAAGAATCTTAGCTTTAAAGCGCATGCTGAAATAACTGTTACCAAAGCATCAAGAACGCTTGGGTTTCTAAAGAGGAACACAAAGGGATTATATCCTTAAGGACTAAAATTATTCTATTTCGCTAGTTCGTAGTCAGCTCGATTTTCCTTCCGTGGTTTGGGGGGTAAAATAGATTGTAAGAATTTACTCCCGCAGATTAACTTCACAACAGCAGATACCCGAAAACGATAATCTTTCATGTTGCTATTGTCTCTCCTTTACTCTCCTTTGTCAAAAAAATGTCTGGACTATAATCCTATGGCCAAATATGGCCAAACATTTAAATATCTTTAATGACACTTGTCTTCGTTTTAAAAAAAAGTTAAAAGCAGCATATCTTCCTGCATAACATTATTTACATTTACCTTTAAGTTGTAATTGTATTAGCATTACCATAAGTGTTATCATTATTAGATGTGTTATCATTAAGTGATGTTATATCATTTGCAGCAACATGTTGGCTGATATTTTTTATTAAGAATGCTGTGCATGCCTGTTATGTGTTATATTGTAATATTGTGTGTGTATTGCTGTTGGCATGTTGAAATAAAAAAAATAATAAAAATTAAATTTTTATGGGACCAATTCGATACTATTCCGCATCAAACAAAAAAAGAAATTCCGTAAATCAGTTCAGAAACCTCGGAGAAATCGGTATATATACAAAAAAATATACCGCCAGAATTGTGAACCTGCTCCTTTTTTTCAAGTCAGTTAATGAAATTTAACAAGTGTATTAAAACAAAAAATTACAACATTAAAAAAAAAAAACAAGAAAAAATATTTACTAATACGGAAGACCTGGCAGCGTGGCTTAAAGGTCTTAGCCGAACCCAGATAGGGATATATTAATTAATTAATTAATGTGACAACAGTCTACAAATATTTTTGAAGTAAAATCTTTTGTCTTAACATATTAAGATTTAGATTTCCAAGATTTTATTAATACATCTGAAAAGGAAAACGTTTTGCTATGTTTAAAAGTAGGCCTCTCCTGACGAAGACACAACCAAACACGACAATAGCGACCACTAACGTTATCGCCATTATAGGAGTATCTCAATTTTATTTGAAATATCTGGTAGCTATTCACAGGTTTAATTTAGCTCAAATTTACAAAATAAACACTTGTACCTTTCTTTAATAGGCACACTTTAGCTTATGTTTCTCTACACTTTACATGTCACTTTAAATTGTAAATAAAATTTATTGTGGAAAAGTATAGGTGTTATTTGAAAAATTTATAATCAACCGAGTTCCAACTAACGACGAGGGTGAAAGTATAAATTATATATAGTTCAAGCACCTCACCCGTGTTTTATCGTCTGAAGCCGAGAATATAGTTTTGTTCTGGACGTCGACAGCATCTTTAGTGAGCTCTATTCCTGCGGCCAGAAGTTCGTCGCATTCAGCTGGACGTAGAAAATCTTCTAAAACGACGTACCCGTCTCTCTCCAGCTGTAATAATAAACAAACAGCTGTTGAGTATTACCTAGGGATTTTTGTCCTGAAATTTTAGTTAGAGATGACGAATACATTGTGGACATCTAAGAGCAGCAAGTGGACCTTGCGTTCCGTGGAATGAAGTGGGAAAGATAAATTAAAAAAAATATCTTCACACCCATATACCATAGGTACAATCAACCACGACTAGCTGAAGATGCTTAGTCCTGCAATGTGATAGGTAGCAAATCTACCGTCACCTGGGAAGTTATCCCATCTTTTGCAAAGTTGTTCTTGAACCGGAAATCGAACCTGGGACCTCAAGCAGTCAACACCACCACTAGATCACAGAGTAAATCTTTTGATCATTACTTATTCTACGCGCTTTACTCATATTAACATTATAAAGGGTCCTTCCAAAAGGTTCTCATAATTTTAATCAGTGTTCATTATTATCAGACATTGAAAGAATCCAGACTCAAATAGCATTTATTTACCGAATCCTCGTCTCGACTGTATTTTTATATTGTTTGTGTGTTACGCTATTACTCAACAAAGAACAAAGCGATTTTGGTGGTTCTTTTTTGGGAAGATAGATCATCATTCCGAGCTGTTAGCATAGTCATTTTATCAAGTTTTTAAATTATACTTAATGATACAAGTAGATACATTTTTGATTTGATTTTTAATGAGGTTAACATAGACAAAAAATTATGCTTGTTAAGTATAATTCAAACCTGTATGTTTTTCTCTCCGATAGGTCTTCGCAGACCCGCCTCGCTTCCTCCACATTACTAATTAAATTCATTACAACATTAATACTGGCTGTTTTCCCGCGACTTGGCATAAATTAGTTATGATTTTTATAATAACTTTCGATCCCCGTTATAGTCCTTTGGCTATGGATTTTTAAAAATGAAAAAGCTCTTAATTAAAAGTCAATTGTTTAGGCATTAAAACGTAACACACATACAGGTTTTTGCATTTACAATATTAATATGGATTATTTTAATTTCATTTCAGACCATTTCATTTCTTTAACTGCTTGTAACGTTAAACACCAATTGAACAAAAGTTAGAGTATTCGCCATATAAGTTTGCGCGTGGCAAAAATCGGAACTACATATTTTGACATTACGCCGGCAAGGAAATAAAATTGCCGCAGAAGCAAGCTATTTTCGGAAAAGTCATCTATTGACTGCAACCCTTATATTTTTTGAAGTATTGTGAACTGCATTTTTACGATGGTGGTACATTGTGTAACTAATATGCGAAATCTAACACAGTAAGAATGATTTTTTTTTGTTATTTAAAGTGAAGTACTTTCACTATCGAGAAAGGTCTTAAATGGCATAATTAAAAAATGTTTTAGGTTTAGTTTAGGTTGGTTGTCGTTTAGTTAACATTAAAATCGTTTTAATTTTAATCCAACACATTCCATTTTGAGAGAAGATCGAACCCCCAGTTCCAAATAACTGATATAAAACATACATTTTGGAACGAAGTTCCTTATTGCGCGTTGTGAAAGGAGGCTAGACGGAAAAAAATCTTACGAAAAGTTGTCACGACACTTTGTAAGCTTTACGGATTGCGCATGTTTGTTTTTTTATTTTTTATTTTTTTTTCATGTTTCTCTGTCGCTCTACTTATTTTTTTATTTTATTATTATTATTATTTTTTTAATTTTTTTTCATGTTTCTCTGTCTGTCTCTCTCTATAAGAGAGATAGAGATAGAGATTACTCGAGATTGATAGAGATTGAGAGAGAGAGGAGGGGAAAGAGAACTTCGTTTCATCCGGGTGTCCGTTGACACCTCTCAACTTTTTTAATTCACTATCAACATTAAATATTACAAATTTAAGTAATTAACATAAATCATACTACAGTTAATCAAAACTATTATTATACTTTACCCAAAAAGTAAATAAATTTATTTTTATTAATAAAATAAGATAAACTAATACAACAAAATCTTTTTTATTAAGTTGTATTAAATACCATTTATTGGTAGTCGATTCTTAAAAAGACGTGAGGATTTTCGTGAGCAGGCTTATCTGGCGCTACTGTACCTAGTAGTAAAACATCTAGTTTTTGACAAAAACCTACGGGTTGTGTGACGTCAAGAACTAAGCGTAGGTGTTATCGACGGGTCCTACGTAAACTGGTACAAATGCATTTTTTTTTTCGAAATGACTACTGTTGTGTACGTCTATTGATTTTAACAATGTCACCGGGCTAGTGGGCGAGCAGAATGCTCAGCCAGAGATGTAATTTTGGGTGGGGCCTGGGACCCCCCTCCCTAAGGGTGTCTCCTGTGAGACCGTACCTCAGCTTAGGGTGGGATCTTGGTTCGTTTCGGAAGAGGATATTGTGGCTGTGTTCCGCAAATGCAGTTGCACAACTTTACAGGAGAGCGATTTGTATGTTTTAGTGCGTGTAACTTTGACATTATACAACGTACATAGTTGAAATTTTGAAATGGTATACTTGAATCCTTTAGGAAAAAAACTGCGTTAATAATTTTAATTATTTTTTTGGTTGTTTAAGTACGAATGATGCCATAAAAACGTTAGTGACATTTTGCTGCTTGTACCAGTTTACGTAGGACCCGTCGTTATGGAGAGACGTATTTGTTTAGGACTATAGAAGAAAACATTGTTCAAAACATTTCGTTATTTGTATATACCTTTTTTTTCGTGGAAGGCAAACAAGTATATGGGTTTTGCTGATGATAAAATTTACACCGCCCGTAGACACCAAATATATTAATAGTGCATTGTTAATATGAGTTTAAATGTCAACCCTCTTGAAGGGTACCTTCCTACGAACCATGTCAAAGGCGATGAAAGACTGCAAAAGTACCGTCTTCAATTATAATATCATGTCGCCTAAATAATTGATTTAATACGTATAGAATATTATCACTCAACAAACGCCTCTGTGGTCTAGCGGTCCGGCGTTTGACTTGGCTTCTTGGTTCTTTGGTTGCTTGGGATCGGATGTGTATCTGGTTGACGATAGGCTTGCTACCTATCACATTGTGGGACTTTGTGCCTTCGGCTAGCCTTGGGTGCCTTGGTTGTGCTTCTGCCTGTCTCTTAAGGGCTATGGGCGTGAAGATACTTCATATTCGATTTGTGTTCAAATTGATCACACAATTTGCACACTATTTTCTTTGAGCCCACTAGGATAACAGCCACAAGTGCCACTTGTATTGACTACATATTTAGAAATATAAAAAAAAAGTATGTTCACGCCCATATCCCCGAAAACGTAGGCAGAGGCACAACCAAGGCACCCACGACTAGGCGAAGACACCAAGTCCCACAATGTGATAGGTGGCAAGCCTATCGCCAACCGGGCACATATCCAATCCCGAGAAACATTTTTTTTATTAGAAAAGTGGAAAACCCGAATTTTCTTTTTGTTGCCCGACGAGGGATTCGAACCCGGGATCTCATGCGGTCAAGTCCAACACCTGAACCACTAGACCACTGAGGCGAATTTACAAATATGACACCTATAAATAAATCAATTTTTAAAGAGATAGATTCGCTGTGGATTCAAAAAATACTGAACCAATTGTCACATTTGTTTACGTAGCAACCACTGAAACGTGACCAACTTAAACAAAATAAAAAAGACAAAAAAATATATAAAGAGGACCTTAAAAAATCTTATAAACGCCTTTAATATAGTTGTACTTAAAAAACTTTGGGACTTTGCCGGATTATAGAATAGACTAAATAGATAGAATAAAAAAAATGTGAAGTAAAAACTTAAAAATTGCAACACAACACTTATAACTGGAGTACTTGTCAGATTTTAAGATGTTTAGTTTTTTGGACTTTTTTGTTGTTTTCAACCTTGAAGAGCAAAATAGCAGTAGCAACATTAGAAGATATTTATGTAAAAAATCAGCTACTTTGAAGAAATATTTTCTAATTCATTAGTTACATCTTTTGTGCTCATCGTGTCGAAATATGTTTACTATATTTCATAAGCCAGAAGTAAAAGCTACTTATGATAGAAAATTTTTCATTTGAAATTAATTAGTCTTTTCAATATCCTACGTACCAAGCAAGCCATGTTTACGATGAAACGTTTCTTATTTGTTCGTAGAAAATATTTTAAACAAAATAATCTGAGACATATCCATACAAGTAAATGCTTTTGAAACCACTTTGAAAATAAAGGGGAAGTTTTATGAATGTTTATGGTCTATCTGTCTGTGTCTAGGATTTTTGTTTATAATCTAACGTACTGAGATGGTTTTTAGCTTCAGTAGGTACATGTAGGTTTTTTGGAATTCATTGAACATTTTCAATTTTAGTGTATTTTTTTATTTTTTTCCCCGTGTTCGCCCGGGCTCCTTTCCAGAATAGACCATCTGCCTTCCTGCCAGGCAGCTGTGACATCTGACTAGGTGTTTGCCATTGTCGTGTTCCGGTTCAAAGAATAAGTCAGCCGGTAAACTACTTTTGCTCGAAGCCTAACATCCCAGCCGGCTTCAGATTGGCAACGCACCATTGAATTTTTTAAAATCATAAAAATTACAAAAAAATTTTTGATTTAACGCAAAAAATAGTATCTCTATCGTTTTAGAAAAGATTGAGTAACAAAGGATTTTACATGCAAAGAGTTTTGCCAAAAACAGAACCATTCGCAAGCGAGTGATTAAGAAAAAACTATTTCTGTGGTTTGAGTCATCGAGGTTTACTGTCCGATATATTTGACTTAATAAATGGTTATCTTCACCACTGCAGTCTATGCTCACTGTACGATCATATTTGCCCCCACGTAAAGTTCTATTTGGGGAACGGACTATAATATTTTTGTTTACAATGCGGAGGGCGTTTTATGATTACGTCCATACCTTTGGTATTTTAAAAATAGACCGTCTAAAATTAATTTTGGTGCTGGTAACTAATCTAAATTAGGTTTCTTGGAAGCTTGTGGATAATAAAGCTTGTGAGGTTCCTATAGTAGAAGTGGAAAATACATAACCTAATATATTTTTACCAATAGACCATATATATAAAATTCAGCTTGACCGTTTCTCATGAAATTTTGTGAGCATATTGAGTAGGTCTGAGAATCGGCTAACATATATTTCATATAACCCTAAGTGAAGAGGATGAGTCACAGCAAAAAAAAAGACAGAACAACGTCTGCTGGGTCAGCTAGTAATTCATAATTTAGTTAGTATGTATGATTTGCGTGTCAGTCTGGGTCTTCTGTGTAAGATAGACCATATGCCGTCCTGCGGGGCACCTCGTAAGAGGTAAGCAAAGTTGAAATGGGTCATTTACCTATAAGACAGTTACTGGTGGTAATGTGCTGTGCAGCATCTTGCCTGGATCCACCGCCTTACCTATATCTGCCGCGGTAATGTTATGTTCCAGTACGGAGGACAGGGCAGCCGCTAGACTGCACAATTAGTCTAACACCCTCGCCACGCAACGACACGCCTACAACGCCTATACGCTGTGAATATCTCTTACCATCATGGTAGCCTCATGCTTATTCGCTGTCTTTTGCCATACAAAATGTAGTTTATTATTTCGTTAAGTATAGGTAAGACTTAAATTAAATGAATACGACGTTTTTTGGAGAAGGTCTTTTTCAAGTACTCTACAGCGAGGGAAGAACTCTACATGTGTTGAAATCCTAATATAAAATTTGTCAACTAGGTTATAAAATCGACATTTTCAGTTGGTTAATTATAAATATGGATGACGAATATTCAAGTTTCTAGTCATTATCTGAATAAAGAATAAAATTGATGTTTAAAAATACAGGTGTTTCTTTTTTATAAATTTTGTTTTGTGAAAATACAAATAATGACATTTATGAAACTACGACTACGAATCATATTAAGGCGAGTATATCCTACGTCTTTTGATATTTGAGGGGATGAAGCAGAGGAGTTGGAAAATGTGTAGTGGGGCGCTTGTACCGCGCTCATTTCGTTCGCTGAATGTGCATGTCAATGTGTGCGTGATCAACGTATAGCACGTGACCCGTACCACAGTATAATTAACCAGTATACTTAACAAATTTAGTACTTTTGTTCATACTCGTATATGTTTCTTAGTATAGAATTTCTCATATACTTTGTTAATACTAGCTTTTGCCAGCGGCTTTATATTTATACTTAGACACTTTTAAGCAGCATTTTCTGATTTCATTTATCTCCTCTTTCTTTACGTTCGTACAGGTAGTACGGACATTAAGAAATAGGAGGACCTTAAGAGGTGGACAGAGCAGACTACAACCAGGCCATCCATGACTGGCCGAAGACAATAAGTCTCACAAAGTGATAAACTTATCCTATCCTAGGAAAACCTAATTTAATACAAATGTAGGTAAACTTAAATTCGTATTAAATTAATTATGTAATAAAAACGTAGGTAAACCTACGTTTGTGTTTAATTACACCAGCTGCCAGTGAAAATACTGTTAACATCGGCCCAGCTTTTTCCTAGATTAGCCGGAACAAATAGACAGACCGACAAACAAACATTGCAAACATATATATATATATATTGTATATGTACCATATACACTTAGTCGGGTCATAAGTTTTGTCACACAATAAAAACTTTTCAATTAAAAATGCTACCCACAAATGTTTCTTAATTTGGATATTTTATGAAAATATTTATTCTTTTTCTAATTTGAGGTATTATTAAATATGGAGTGAACATTTAAAGAATAATCTGTCGCGGTTATCGCGCTACGTCGATGTGGTTACACAAAAACTCAAATTTTCGACATACTTAACAATTTTAATTTTACTAGAAGATTCATTTATCGTACCATCAAACAATATAATGAGGACTCAAGTTTGGAAGGCAGAAAAAGAAGCGGTCGTTCTCGCTTTGTTAGGACACCAGCAGTTGTAAAAGCTGTAAAGGCTCAAATTCAAAGAATGCCCATCCACAGGCAGAGACTGTTTGCCCTTCTTTTTTGAGTATTCGTTGTTTTTTGTTGACTGAAGACTTAGGACAACGAGATTATCGCAGAAAAGCATCACTTGAATGCGCGCCTAATGGACATGAGAATAAAGAGAAAACGCGAGATTTGTTGAAAAAACCCCGTCAAATTCTTTTTTCAGGCGAAAATCTTTTTACTGTGGAGGAGAGCTACAACAATCAAATTAAGAACTTCCACTTAAAATGTATGTTAATGTTATGAGTTTTTGAGTCATAAAGTGAAAAAACGAATCACTAAATTATTTTTAACAGAATATATATCGTAATATTGATATAGTTTTTATCTCAATTAAGTGTTAACATTATTTATCAATACTAGAAACACATACATTGACATGTCACGTTCACATAAACAATGATCATGTTTTGATTTCCTTCGACATAGATCGGTAATCATGACGTAGAAATAATAACATGCATATTATATTATGTAAATAAGTCTTATAGTGTTGAAAAGACAGAACAAGTGTTGAGAAACCACCATAATTTCCAAAAATAATAGTATAAGTTCCAAAATTCCAAATTTAATACCAGTTGCCTAGGTTTGTATTGGTGTGGGCTAATGATGTTGCTTTGTTCAGTTGGTTTCCTAAGAACTGGTAACTTCACGATTGTCGTCTTTTTTAGTACGTTATCCTTTACAGGCATGCCTCGAACATAACGGGCATCAACGATTTCACGCAAAAGGGCTTTCATAAAAAAATATGATTTTCTGTTTAATTTCATATTTCGTTGTCTCGTTTAAAATATTCTACGGTATGTGGATGATTTTCTGCAGACCAAATGGCAAGAATAAACGTTTTCCCCTCCAAAACATGCAATTGACTTTGCAGTTGATACCTCGTTGTACCAAGTTTTTTATGGTATTTGAATATTTGTATCTTACAGTTTTTTATATACCTGTCTTATAAGCTTTCAGAATCAAAATCAGAAAAAAACTTTATTCACGTGAACCACACAAGGAGTACTAGAGCGTAGACATTTTTATAAACTACCACCGTATCGGAATTGCGGCCTCACACTTTATGTGGGAATTTTATTTCTACGTATTGTCTTCCAACTGTTGACAATGTTTTCCATTTGTAGAAGTGCCTGTTTTTTATTTTCATTGTCATGCGCAATAGAAGTTATATATACTTAGTGCAGCCTTTCCCAAAGTGGGCGATAACGCCCCCTTGTGGGCGCTGGAAGCCTAGAGGGGGGCGGTATAAATCTTGAAAAAAATATTTTTTTTTAAACTAGGCGCAACAAATATGTTATTGAGGTTATTGACAAGAAAAAAACGAGGGGGGGGGGCGCTACAAAACAACTGATTTTCAAAGTGGGCGTTACATGAAATAAGTTTGGGAACCTCTGACTTAGTGTCTTCGGCTGGTCGTGGCTGCCCTGGTTGTGCCTCTGCCTACCTATTCCGGGATATGGGCGTGAAGATACTTTCTTTTTACATATTGTGCCAAAGTTAGACGCTGTTATCAAATTTTCCTTATGTCCATACACACTACAATCTCTCTGTAATACAGTATTTTTTTCGATGTTATCTCTATCCTTTTTTAAAGTTTTCAGATACTACTTACTTACCGTACTAAGTTGTTGCATGAAACGTATAACATGTACTTCAACTATACATATATGAAACTTATTGACCATAATGTAGTCGATAACATTTTACAAGCGTACCTACTGACATTTGCTGCTCTGTGGCGCTACAGGTTCTTTACGGATAATTTCTTCGCGGAACAATCGTAATGAATCAAAACATTTTTATAATGATTTATTATTACAAAAATGTTTTAATAATTTTAGTGAAATTCTTTTTTCAAAAAAATAATAGACTATAAAAATACATATTTTAGTTTTATATCAGTTGAATAACGCAGCGACACACGTCCGGCTAGCACGGCGCCTCAGCAGTCAGCGGTCACTGTCTATCGACGTAGAAATGAATGAAAAGCACTATAACGCGGAAAGGGTTATCATGAATTCTTGCGAGTTACACTGGAAGTTATTTAATTATTTTCATATACGATATTAATTCAAAATTTTAATTCATACACATGAAAGATGAATACATCATACACCATTCAAATTAATTTAAATTATATATCTTTAAAATCGCTTAACAAATAATGAGCTTGAATCTCAATTTTAGACCTTACTATG
>NJDC01001100.1:68366-82326 GCA_002245475.1 Calephelis virginiensis
ATATATATATAATTATTTACAATATAATATTATCTAATAAATAATCATAATCGTGTTATGGAAGGCGTATTATTATAAAAAATATGATCAAGATTCACATATATTTTTTTACTGTCTTATCTCATAAGCTTTAAGCAAAACATTTGGTTTTAGGACTCACCTCGCCTTAATTTTGTACTAGTGGTCGCCCATTGGTCTAAATTCGACCATAATCAATTTTAATATCTTATGGATAAGAACGCTATCCTCATTTCGCAAGACCAACTATTTTCTTTCCAAACTTTAGTGCCTTTTATCGTTATCGTTATCGTTATCATCAATATATTTGTTTGTGTGTGTCGAATGCATGATATTGTGGGTAATGTTTTATTTATTGATTAAATGTACTTTAAAAGCATTTTAGCGTTCTGCACTTCTACATAAACTATAAGTGTGCCAAATTTTATGCTACTGCGTCCTCGCAATTTTTATTTATTTATTTATATAACACTTTATTGCACACAAAAACTAAAATACACGAGAAGTTAAAAATGCACAAAAGGCGAGTTTATCTCTAACTAAAGAAATTTCTTCCCGCCAACCCAAAAAAAAATTAAGCTGTGAAAATAAAATGGAAGGCATCGTGTACAAAACAATTAACTATAGCTATACTTGGAACAAATAAATAAAAATATACTAATAAAGTGTGTAAAAAAACAGGTACAATTATAATTATTAAAATATCTTAGTAGGATAATATATGATTATGTTATTGTGTCAACGATAAGTAATGTTCCTTCAATATTTTCTTAAAAGTAGGTAAAGAAGGGCTGTCACGAATTACGGTAGAAAGGGAATTCCACAATTTGATTGATTGGAAAGTAAAAGATTCAGAATAACAACTAGAGTGCGAAGCGGAAAAACGAAGTACAGAGCTACGGTTGGGACGACATGGGGAATTAGTAGAGTGCAGAAAGCTAAAACGCTCCCGCAGGTATGAGGGAGCTGACGGGTTGTACAGAATTTTATATAGGAGAGATAGAATATGTAAATATATATGAGTAGAATATGTAAATTTTCATAAAAAGGGGTCCAAAGTTTTGGCATCACGTATTTATATATACATTAAATCGTTTTAATTACATTGTTTCCAGTGCACCTTTAAAATATCGGTAACCGATTTTGTTAACATTTTTCGATAATGGCACTACACTATATTTTATGAATCGCAAAAAACTTACAACATTGCTAATGTCAATTTAGTCTCCAAGATTAATAATATTTACTATTATAATAATCCGCTAGTGTTCAAAAGTACCTAAAATGGCTAACGATTCCAATTTCCAATTCGCATGATGTCAAGCTTCAAAAGTAACCCTACAGTTCTTTGTTTGGAACGCAACCTCCATTAGTAATACAGCTTCATGGAAATAACCCAGTAGTCTAGCATATTGAATATCTTGTGTAAAATTTCAAACGTACCTAATGATGTCATACGTCATTTCATAATACGAATCACATTACATACATACTCGTATTTACTTTTACAAAGGACCTAAAATGCCATACGAGAATTCTATATTTTGTTTCAAATGGCTCTATTTTGTTTTAACAACGTCTTTAGCCTTATTCAAGATTTTCTGATGAGATTGGATGCAAATATGGATTGAATGCAAACTGATGTACTTTCTGCTGCAAATAAAAAGCCTCTGAAAACGACAAATGTGAGCACCAATGCTAAGGGGACACCAAACTATACAGCATCATTACTAAACTCTATTACTGCCTTAATTTTAAACAGAGAATAAAGTTTAAGGTAACATTGTAGTCCGGTTTAGTGTCATGATACCATCACATTTTCTATTTCTATTGCCAAAGCGTGAGTGCTAGCCATAGTCGTGTTCCATGCTGGTGGGTAGCGTAGTCAAAAGTTAAAAAAATACATTTTAAATTGAAAGTATCAGAAGCTCTTACTACATCATATTGGCACTAATTAAAGATTGGCCCAAAACGTGGGAGGTAGCAGACTTTAATTGAATTTGCAATGGCGTATGCTAATATGATTATAGGGGAGGCTTTAGCATCGGACCTGTGGTATCGAAAGTATTTATATCTTTTTCTAGTTATAACACAGTAATGACGGTGGAAAGCGGCAACAGTCGCAACGCGATCCATTGCTATAATATGTAACAGTAGATTATACAATATCGCTTTTGTTGTCTAGCGGTCAGATGTTCGACTTGACTCCCTACTACTGGCTACAAGAAAATGTGTTTTTTTATTTCCTTTTACAAACATCTTTGCCCAGGATTGAATGTGTCTGTTGGCTATAGGTTTGTTACCTATCTCTGTTTAGGATTTAGTTGGCTAGTCCTGGGTACCCTAGTGGTATCAGTGCGAGCGTGAAGATACTTTTTAAGCATTTAATTACGTAAGAAATTATTACAGTCTCGTTCGCCGAGGAATTAGCGTACAAGCTAAATGGCTGTCCCCGTAAATGTATCACACAAACAACTGTCCCCGTCGAAAATCGAACCCGAGGTGGATTCGATTTTCGACGGGGACAGTTTAGTAGTTAGTTTGTGTAATACATTTTTTATTTCCAGGTTTGCGTGTTTGTTAATTTATTAATGTATCTATGTAAGTATTTTTATGTGTTATCATCGTTGACTAACATCCTTAATACAAGTATATAATAAATGCTTACTGCGGGGTCAGATTCATTTCATGTAATTTATCCAATGATGTTAGTTATTACTTATGTTTTTGCTTGATAATACATCCCCAGTCTTGTGTTTCAGTGTTGGCTATGAGTGGATGAGGTCCCGGATTCAATTCCCTGTCGGGCAACTCAAAATATTTTTTTAAATTTTTCCAATAAAAACAGCTTAGCGCGGGATTGAGTAAATGTCCGGTTGGCGACAGTTTTGCACTATCACATTTGCGAAACTAAAATAACTTTGACTGATTGAAGTACCACCTACATCTCATACCTCTGCCGACATCTCCGAGGAAATTGGCGTGAAGATATTTACTTTATGTAAGTACTAAGACGGGGGATAAATATTATCATATGTTAACCAGGTAGTAGCCATGACCCTGCGATTAGCATGGAATACCATGGTGGCAGGCAAGATAATGTGAGGTTTCACAGCTTTTTACCACCATGCATCACCATCAGAACCAGTCGCGACTGACTACACTAGTGGAATTATCCAGTACTTGCTTGCTTGCAGTACTTGCTAAATTTTTTTTCAACGTGCAACCAGACTGTCAACTCTCGTCATGGATAAAATAAATATCCCATTTCTATGGTGGGTATTTTTAAACTATTATTTCAATTATATTACAAACATATCAGAGAGTATCGAGTGCCAGAACTCACGATCCTGGCAAACCTGTCTGGCCTCCTTCATATTATTACCCTTTTCATACAAACACGCCTTTTTCACAGACTCTTGACATCACCCTCGGATAATATCCGAGTGATTTGATCGTGGAATGTCATCCTTAGTCTCCCTGGGTACCTACATCCATCCACATTCGCATTAATTTTATTCAGATTTTTTAAGCAACTAACTCTAAATTGCAATAAATAATATCTAACTTCGAGTATCTTTAAATATAACAGCCTAACACCAAAAAAAGTTTAACTCCGGTTTAACTAAACACTGCCTAAAATTGACATCCAACCAACGAGATACTACACGTGACACGTTTAGTAAAACATGTGTTCAAGGAGTGTTTAAATGTTTTTGTAGTTAGATGGTATAAGATTTAATAATTATTATTTATTTGTTGTAAAAAATGGTTGTTTAATAGTAATTGAATAGTTAAAAGAATTGAAAAGCTTTAATGTAAAAATTGTTTATCCTGGTAAAAGCGTTTTAAAGTAAAATTGAATTTACCGTTCAATTTGATGCTTTTTATTACCTCATATATTTTTTACAAGCTTTTGTTTGACTTGCAATGTTTGCTAATATTTGTAGAATAATTTTTCAATTGTATTTTGCAGCATATTTATTCAACCGATGGTGTTTAAAGTCTGTATTTTTGGTACCAGTGGTACCAATCCGGGCGAGTTGCTGCAAAACTCTGCCACCTGGTAGGATATCACGATGTTAGTAACGGTAAACCTATGCTCGCCTTTTACGAGCTGCCTTGCAGAAGGCAGATGGTCTATTCTGCAAAGGAGCACGGACCAACACGTTGAAAAATAAATGTATGCATTAGGTAGGATGAAAATGCATGTTTAAAAGTGTGACGTCATTCAATCCTGTTGGATTGAATGACGTCACACTAATACGCACGCAATACCTAAATTGGTCGACAAGCTATTTGTAATGAACTCCTACAAGGGTACCAACTTAAAGGGGTTTCTAAGAAAAACTCGGCAAGTATGGTGACGTCTTTCTTTAATCAATTGGTAGTGGCAAAACTCGGCAAATATGATGAAGTTTTTCTCTAACCTTTCTTTTTAAAGTGGTGGCCACATACCACTATGAGAATATACTGGTTCAAAATTAAGTGGCGATCCACTTAATTTTGAACCAGAAAATTTCAGCCGATTGAGCTAATTTTTCCTAGACAGGTACAATATGGTCTAAAATCTGAAGTTAGGTCGACCTACACCGAGCTGATAATAGGATGAAACCGGTATTATCGCAAATGTAGCATATCAGAAAATATTTAAAAAATGGGTTGCCTAAAAAAATCCTGGACCGATAATTTTTAATTATTAAAAAAAAAGTTTTTAACATTTCCATTTTTTTTTCAGGCAACCCTATAAATCAACTTAAATTGTAATAAAAATTGTAATGAAACCAACCACCTATTTTGATATTTTTTTTCCTATTATCCGATCCCGTGAAAGTAACTAGCATCGACAATTATCTGTTTATAACTGGCAATCCAGATAAACAACAGGCAACCCAATTTCTGCAACTTCGTCTTATTCCTACTTTGAGTCGGGATAATATCTTAATCAAATTAATGAATAAAAAACATTTTAAAAAATGAAAAAAATGTCTAGGATTTTTTCAGGCAACCCATTTTTAATATATTTTCTGATGTACTAAATTTGCTATAAAACCGGTTTCATCCTATTATCAGCTCGATGTAGGTTGACCTAACTTCGGATCTCCGACTAATAGTTTAATGGCAAAGCAATGTTATACTATAACTGAGAAGATATGACGATGGAGGTGGAACTCCTAAAATACCTAATATCACCCTCCTCTTGTTTAAGGTAATTTAATACGTTCTACTGACTTGTCAAATTGGTGATTTACCGGTTTATAAATCAAAGCATGTCACAAAAACATTTTCTTTAAAAACTTATTCCACGGTGTTTATAGGCTTCAGAAAAGAATCGGTAAGAGCCTGCCCAGATAAGGTGTTACACGCGCGTGTTCATTCGCGCGATTCAATTTATGTTGCTTGCATATATTAAATTTATACTGCTATCTATTTAAGTATTGCTATGTATTAGTATCGTTGATTAACACCCATAACACAAGCATATAATTTGCTTACTTTGGGTTTAGATTCAATTTGTGTAACTTGTCCAGATATATTTATTTATATAGCTCGTTTTTGGGCATTACTACGCAGAAAGTAGTGTTGCTGTACGTCCCTTCATGGGTTACGTGATCCCGTTTCTGGGACTTTTGAAGAGGTGTCCCGCTAGGAGTGTGTGCGCAAGACATTCCATTTTTTTTAATTATGTACGTACGCACTTATAGTAGTCCTATTTAAATTAAGCGCTTCGGCTATATTCGTCAAGCTCCGGAAATCCGAATGTATTTTAAAGATATCTATATAGAGTTGTTATTACACATAATTAGTCATTTCGCTTAAATTTAGATTAAGTTAGCCAATTCAAAAATAAAACTATAATGTGTAATAAGAGCAAAAAATGTAAAGCCGAAGCGCATAATTTCAATAGTAGTACTATAATTACTTTTTGTTGCTTAGAAATTTGAAAAAAATGTTCTAATGTTAAAAAATGCTAATTAAGACTTAGAGATAGTATAACAATATGTAAAATACTCTATAGTACTTAATATTGTTAATATTCATGCTTATTTATTAAGGAAAGTACTCATATTTTGGATCATAAAATAAAAATTTGTTGAATCCCGCTTTGTAAATCCTTGTCCTGCGTTTGGAATTATTATTTCATATTTCCAAACAGAGAGGGACTTGAATTATCTTCCAGTTGACTTGAATAGAGCTTCTGTGTTTAGGTTTGCATACGTGAAACGCCTTAAACTCGTAAAGTCCACCATTTAATGTGAATATTATTCCATACATTCCAAATACCTGCTCTATTTTAAATTCATTTACGACAAATTCCGTATAAAATTTATCATTATCAATCGTAATTGTCTCTCCATGGACTCGCGCATAGTCCTAGATGCAGCAAAGGCACCCTTGTATTTCAACAAACGCGCGAGTGTTTATCTCATTGCACGCTTTTTACGCGAAAATCAGGAAAAACGTGTCAGCAATTGGACGGGTTTTATGTAGCTAATGTATTTCGAAAACGCGCGTTTGTCGCCCCTTTTGGACTGGCTCTTAAAAAGATCTATTACTCAGTATGCGTAACTCCTTATTTGACAAAAATGAAATGAAATTCTTGGCATGTGTGGGTAACAAATTAAATTGAATGCAAAAAAGAAAGAATAAAACAGAATGTTTCAATTTTTATAAAATAATAATTGCCGAAGTAATTGTTTCATCAGAATGGTTTTGTTACGAAAAAAACATTTGACATTATAATAACAAAAACGAGAATTTAAATTTTTATCAAATATTTATTCACGAAGTAAATGTTCCATCACAAAATGTTTTTGTTACGATTTTTTTTTGTTAAACAACATTTGACATTTCATTCTGGTGAATGTCATATTGGTATTTTAAAATAAATAATACGTATGCATTATCAATATGCAATAAGAATGCAATATTAATATCATGAAATGGTTAAATTTCGCGGTTATTTCTTGGAAGCAGAAATAATGAATTGTTCTCCGTTCGGCCCATTGAATTTTATCTCACATAAAAATCCTGATTCGTCCCACAAAATGTGCTTTCTTGGACCGAAAATATAATTTTAATTATTTTATACCTGTTTCGTTCTATTTCATATTCCTTCTAAGGCCCACATTGTTTAGGGACCAAAGGATAAAAACGGACCCTATTACTAAGCATCCGCTGCCTGTCTGTCTCCAGGCTGTAACTCATAAACCGTGATAAAGAAAGCGGAAATTTTTACAAATGTTGTATTTCTATTGCCGATATAACACTGAATACTAAAAATAAAAAAAAGAAATGTTAAGGGGGGTACCCCATATAATAAACGTGTTTTTTTTGTATTTTTTGTTCAAGATTAAAAATGGTAACAGGTAGACGCTTCACATTTTCACAGAATATTTACTTGTATATTACCTTTAAAAAAAAAAAAAAAATAACAATTAAGTAAATATTAAAGAGGGGCTCCCATACAACAAACGTAATTTTTAATATATAGATGAGTAGCTGCTACCCGCGGCTTCGCCCGCGTAGTCTATTTATTTAATATTTAACTCTCCGACGCTACCTGTTGAAATTTTAAGATGAAAAACGGCCTACGTCCTACTTCAAACTTTAATCTATTTTAATTTAAATATCATCTAAAAAGTATTACACGATGATGTTCTGGAAAGAATAAATTTAGACAGTAGTGCACTGAGCACAACCGTTCCATAAGGAGTCAACCACGCGCATACCACGCGTCTGTGTCGCGCGGTCTTTAAACTATAGTGTTAACGTACTGATTATATTCTCTTTGATAGTGTTATTTTAAAACTGCGATATCTCTAAATATATTCATTCAAATCGAGTGATGTGAAATGAAATTTTGTTTTAAATTAAATACTTTTGATGAATGACGTATTTTTGATAAGGATTAACATCGTGTTTATAAAATAACCTTCACAAATAATGCATTATTTTTAAACAAATTTGGTTTGCATAAAAAAAGGTTATAGTGAGCTAACCTTGAAAGATAGAAATGTGCTGTCGCAGACTTTTTTTATGACTTTTAAAGGGGAACAATTCTTTCATACATGACTTTTACGAAACTTTCACCGTTAACGCAGCGCATTAAATTTTGGTTCCGAGCTCTTACAAAATAATATAGACGAACTGCTTTCATACCAACTTAGTCTTAAAAGGCGAGTTTCGGTTCATTTTGTTAAGAGAAAAATCTGGAAAATTATTTTTTCTATACTAAACACATTTAGCGGTGACGTGGTTTTGCACGTTTCCATGTTTATATTCTTGTATAATAAGGTTGATAAGTATACTTTTGATTAAATTATCGCTATAAAAAGTAGTCTATGTTCTTTCGTTCCTCATTAAGTGTCTAAATACAAAGTTTCACTGTTACAGCTTTAAAAATGACGAATTTACATATGAACATTCATCCCCTCTTTTACCCATTCTCCCCTATAATTTTTTGCAATAAGAAATAGCCTATGTTGTTCCTCAGGATCTGTTCTATCTCTGTACCAAATTTCATCAAAATCGGTTCACTGTTTTAGGCGTGAAAGCGTAACAGACAGACAGACAGACAGAGTTACTTTCGCATTTATAATATTAGTAGGGATAGTACGGCACCCTTCGTGCGCGAGTCCGACTCGCATTTTGCTGGTTTTTGTATAAGCCAAACTTTTTTTTTTGTACACACAAAAAAATTGCGAATATTAAATGCTTAACATGTATGCATAATTAATAACAATCACTTCTCCTTACTAGAGAAAATTTTCATATACCTATATTTATAAGACCACTCTTTAGTTGATTATAGAGAGCAAGTAATACCTACTTATGCAGCTGACGTTACTGGGACATAGTTTCGAAGAGCACGTAAGAAGGTATATCCCTTATAGAGTTTCGCGTCGTTTGTTTATTTACTTGTATTGAGTAATAATTAAGCCAATATAATTACTTCCCGTTATCACCAAACAGACCTCACACGATTTTACTTATTTAATTGATATATTTTTTAAAGTTCTCCCGCCTAACGCCGAGCGGATAGCCGCTACTCCTCTAATTAGCGCACCAAGTAACCAGAACAGAGCACCAAGTCGAGGTTCAGTCTCTGCGAGACAGCCCTTGTTGCTAGTGTTGTAGGAAAGTCGTTGTCTCGGGCTGAGACTCTGTTCGGCCCACAAAGACAGGTGAAGTTGTAAAAATCGTGAGGTTGGCAACACATTAGTCATTTCAAAAAACATTTAGCTTTATTTCATTTAATAAAGTACAGTGAACACATTCTGATGTTTCGTGCTGGATTGTCGAGTCACCGGTAGATTTGAACCATGCAAGCCTAAAAAAGACAACGCACCTGTAACATCTAGGGTTCTTTTAGCGATCGTTCTGTCTCACCATCAGAAGACACGCCACACTATCTCTTAACATAAAAAAGAGAAGAATTCTATGCTTGCAGACGCAAAAATACTGAAATGGTGACGAGCAGAGTTCATTCACAAATATCGTGTATGTGATTTTGTTTGTTTGGCCGCTATTTAGGCGCTTACCTAAAATTTAAAAATAAATTTGGTAATGCTGCCAGTGCCCACTCTACGTTTCAAATGCCAAATTGCACCTACTGAAACTATTCAGATGTAACTCACAGTAATTTATAAACAGGAAATATTTTAATGCCGTTTGTTATACATTATTTACTTTAGTCTCTCCTGTTCATAAGATTTAATAGAAGGGGAGTCCAGTTTAAATGCGCAGTCACTTAAGCGTTTTCATGTAAGCACAAAATTTTGTTTCATTATTAAAGGCCTTTTTTGTACGACGTTTGTTACAATAGTAGCGGAAAAACTGAAATCTTAAAAAATACACTCTCTTGATCAAAGTCGAGCGCAATAGGTATTGATCGTGTATTTTGGGTATATACATGTTTTTGATACGATAGAGATCTTATTAATTGATGTACAAGGTAAATCAATATGATTATTGTCATCCTGGTATAGATCATAGTTATTCTTTGCATCTAAATTAGAGAACCCAGGGTCCGCCTTATACCTAAAGAAATACCTACAGAATTAACGTGCATAGTACACGTAAAAGGTATTTCTCATACCATCATTTGATGCGCTCCAGTAACTCCCTAAATTCCCCCTTGGGCTACGGTTTAGCATTACACTACGTCCTACTATTTCAGAGATGTCACAAACAGTTTATACATGCAGTTACAGAGGCGAAAACATATTTATAGAACCCTGAAACTTTTTTCCTTAATTTACAATACCTTATTCATCGGAATAGGTATTAACATATTCCACTTATGTAACGGTTATTCTAAAACAAGATAGACGATATATATTGTTGGTAATTTTACTGAGCGTCAATTTTAATTGCATGCTATCTATTTCTAATGAAACAAAAACAAAAGAGATGGAACTTTCCAGACATGTCAGAATGGTCCGAAAATGTCAGCTTCTGACGTTTTTAACCCACGTTTCTTTGGAATAGATTAAAAGTCTGTAGAAATGTCTTATAAAAACTAATTTTAAAGCACTACCTTGTCTCTTTGTACCTATTACTATCGGTGCGCACCAAAACTACCATCTTTGACTACAGTACGCTCTATACTAATTTTACTCCGTTCCGCAGTTGTGTCTATTCAGTGCAACGTGTTGTTCATTGTGAAAAGTAAAACAAATTATGTTTCATCCACTCAGCGTGTTTAAAAGCAACTGCGAGTTAAACTTTTGTTATTTTTATTCCGAAATTTTAACATTCCCACTTTCTAGAACTGTTAATAAATATTTGTTTAACTTTTCATGAACAAGTCCTAATAATATATGCTAATACTGAGGCGACACGGACCTAATAGAATAGCAAATCAAATCATGAATCACCATTTGAACTGCGCTTCGTAATTTAGCTCATTGTCCATAAAAAACATAGGTATGCAGCTGTCGACTCTAAATCACTAGCTATTACACTTGCGATGCTATAAAAAGCTATACAAAGCTGTTTGGCTGTAACATAAACCTAATCGCCTGTGTGGTCTAGCGGTTCAGGTGTTGGACTTGACTGCATGAGGTCCCGGATCCGATTCCTGGGTCGAGCAACAAAAAGAAAATTTGGTTTTTCCAACTTCCTAATAAAATAAAAACGCTGCTCGGGATTGGATATGTGCCCGGTTTGCGATAGGCTTGCCATCTATCACAATGTGGGACTTAGTGTCTTCGGCTAGTCGTGGGTGCCCTGGTTGTGCCTCTGCCTACACTCTTCGGGGATATGGGCATAAAGATACGTTACTTTACTTTAAAAACCTAATTGACGTGTTTCCATTTGGAGGGTATGACAGCTGACAATCTTATGCAAGAGGAGTATGATCTTAACCTTTCGATGACAATGCTATTAATTTCTTTGCTTTGGTAGTGTATTTGTTACTGACAAAAATCCGTATGCTTGTGACCAACAGAAATACAAAGGAGCAAATACAAAACACGTCATTTGACAGCTATTTGATGTACATTTTACCTACTGATCATCACTAAAAAGATATTGAATTGCCCCCCAGGTTTGAGTTTGAAGAAAGAACTTCACGAAAAGCGAGAAAAGAACTCAGTCGTTATTTTCGTTTTGTCACTGCGCTTAAATTACCGTGTTTCGACCTATTTTTTCACTCAACAGACTTGGCGTTGTCAGTAGTTGGAGTAGAGCAGATTAGCGTTTTTTTTTATAGTAAACGGATTAGATACGTAATTCTAAAATGTTATTCATAGTTAAATTGTTACGAGAACAGAAAACACTCGCTTTTATCCACATTTTATTCACCTGGTTAGCTAAGTACTCGCATTACTTTCACAATTGGTGTACTTAAGAGAAACAAAAACTGGAATCAGATTGTAAACTTTGCGCCATCACCTATCACGAAAGTTTGGAATATCGTTTAAAGTTTATCATTGAAGGTTCTTGGTGAAACTTTATAAACATGATTTATAAAAGTCACTTGTGCACTTTCATATCATACTTTATATATTTATGATCTTTCTTTTCGCTAATTAATACATCTTCAAAGCTTTTAGGTTTCAAAATTTGCAAATATTAGTGCAATATAATGAACATTCATTCTTAACGAATAAATCAATTATGTTTCCAAATTATTATTACATTATAAATATATTAATTTTGTTACAAACATTTTGAGAATTGACCTTCCAGTATAGGCTTATAATATAATATTTGTACAATGTTTTCGTTATCGGCAGATTCAGTTGGGTCGGATAAATTTTATAACTATATAACACATAATCTTTAAATTAAAAGGTAATTTAATTAAATAATTAAAAAGTAATATCTTCCACCTTGCTCTTGGTCTATGACGCTTATTAGTTGGTTCTCATAAGAGCTCTTACAGTTGCTTCCATAATATGAGAGAATTTACTTCGCAAGCTTAAATAGCAATTAAGGTGATGTTTTGGTATTTTAGCGTATATTCACACGTGCGACAACCGTAGAACATGACAGGGACAAAATTGATCACGAAGTGCTTATTTTCGAATTTTATTTTTTTTGTATTTAATTTTATGTGAGAATAAAGTAGACAAAAAAAAGAAGATAGTTCAATTGACGGTAATAAATAACTGTGGCTAAATATTGTCGTCTGGGCGGAATACTACGGTGTCAGCATGGTAGCAGAAGTAGGTAATTGGTCGTATTGGTAATGACCTTATTTAAACTATGCTTTCCTCTTACAAGCTACTAAGCAGAGAGGCATATGGTCTATTCTACTCAGCAGACCTTTGACCAACACAAAGGAAAAGTGTATTTGGAGTTGCATACCGACAAAATACGACTGTCATCGCTATATAGCTGCATTCAAAAAGGAAACCTGTCGCGAGGGGTAGCGTTTTTGTTGTGATTTGGTAGCGATGTAGTCGGTCGGTATCGCCCTTCTAGTATTTTATCGTAAAGTACGTAGTCTAAATGGAGTCCTTGTGAGTTCTATAAATAATTTTAGTACAAAATTACGCTTAACCACGTCGCGTCGTATGGTTGTGGTTGTAGTGTGACTGTCGGACATCTGAAGAAAGCCTTATTCTGTCTAGCGCTAAGTAATTTCGCGGATATGTGAATGTTAACCCGCTGACTGGTTCATTGTCTTTACGTTCCTGTGAATTTTAACCGTTCTCATCTCGTTTTCGCGTTTGCTTAATCTTCTTGTTCGGCTTAATAACGTTAACCGGGATTGTCAAATCACATTGTTTATGCTTGCTTGTGGAAACTTTTTTGTTAAATAAAATACTCCCCTGACATAAAAAACAACGCGTGTGTGCATGAGTGTGTGCGTGTGTGTAAGTGTATGTATGTGTGTGTCTGCGAGTGTGCGTGTATGTGTGTGTGTGTGTGTGTGTGTGTGTGTGTGGGGACGTTTCTACTCGCAACTTTATAGGTCCGGTTTGAAAAGGAGAGTAGCAATACAGGTTCTGTGTGTAACAAGAAAGCCTTCTGGCCATGTATCATGTCGAATCAGATGGTCCTAAAACATTACACAGCATTTAAAGCCAGTGGCTTCATTTCAGGACAGCTTGTGTCTGTTAACTAAAATTTTAAACAAAATCCGTGTTCCTTTTTGGGTAATTTCGATTTATAGTAATTATAGTAATTATTTCCAAACTTCCGCTTAGATTTTACGAAACACGCTTCGCCAATACACTACTCGATCACAGAAATTGACAAAGCACCATACCATTTGTGCAGTAATGTATATGTATATAGAAATCGGATTTTTTGAAACCTTATTAAAAAACCTTGTGAGTAGAATGCCTATAAGTAAACCTAGAAACGTATAAAAGAGAAAAGTCATATACCAAGTTGCAGCCGAGCTACTAAACAGATAAAGTAAAACAGATTTTGATAGAAGAAGGCGTTACTTTACGGTCTTCATATATACTTTCTCCTATCG
>NJDC01001100.1:99518-163732 GCA_002245475.1 Calephelis virginiensis
CCTTCACCACACGCCCACTCACTACCTTCCCCTCCCTCTCCCTTGCTACACACATTCCCACCACCCTCCCGCTACTTCTTTCTCCAGCTCTCATTCCTATCATCCCCTATTACACTCCCCTCCCTACCCACCTCTTCCCAGCCCTCAATCGCCACCATATGCACCCTTATCCTTCACCCAATTACCCTTCCTTTTCTTTCAGCCGTCCCCCACCGTCCCAATCCACCTTCCTCCCATCCCTCCCTCAATTCTCCTCTCTCTTCCAATCCCCCTTCCCCTCACTACACCTTCCTTCTGCTACTACCTCCCACACCACACTGCTCATCCCCTCTCGCCCTCACTCATTCCCCCCTCCCATTCTACCTCTCTTCGCCTACCATTCCGCTTCGCCTCCTTACACCTCTCTCCACTCACCTTTCCTACCCTACCTCCGCCTCCCCCTCTTTTCTCCCTTTCACTCCTCCCTGTCTCTCTACCTCCCTCTCTGTTCTGTCTCCTATAACTAAACCGCGAGAAACGCAATTTCTTAGTTTCTAAAGTGCGAGCGCTTTAAATGAAATTCCCACAACAAAATTTTTTCTCATTTTTAAATTAATATAGCTTTTTATATGAAAAATTCTCAATCACAAACACAATACCAATACTGTATACTAAACAAATAAGTTGGTTGCACTGTATATTTCAACAGCAGGATACAATCCTAACAAATACCTGTAGGATTAGTCTCGAATCTCGATACCCTCCGAATTGGAAATTGGAATCGTAAATGTCATTTTAGGTAGGTACTTTTGAACACAGTACTAGCTGATTATTAACATAAAGTTACAAATTAATTCAATAAATCTGATAAAGTAAATAATTGCTAACTATTAACTAAATGTTAATATTTCGCCAAGCTTCAAGAGTAACCCTACTGTAGGGTTACTTATGAATCTCGATTTCATGCAAATCGGAAATTGGACTCGGATATTTTATTCTAGGGGCCTACTCTTGAACACAGCACTAACGGATTTACATTTAGTTAATAATAAAAAGTATCTTTTTAACGAATTCGTTGAATTTTATTGGAACTAAACGTTCATATTCCGTTAGTATTGTGTTCAAGAGTACCTAAAATGACATATCAGAATCAGATTCCAATTTCCAATTTGCATGAAATCGAAATTCAAGAGTAACCCTGCTGATTTGATTTCCAAAGTTTGCTGACTTTCTATAATTTGAAGGCCTGTCTGTCGGAGACTCTTTTGCTGTCAATTAAAATGAAATAGAGTCCCCAAAATTAGACAGAATGAGCAGTAATTGGAAAAGACACCAAGTCTTTGTTAAGAGCTCCAGTAATATATCCATTCTCTCATGGATAAACTTCAGTCTGTTAAACGTCAAATCCCCTTCCGTCCGCGGCCCCGTTGTTGAGGACAGGAGGGGCTATTCAAGTTAATGAAGAAAAATGTTTTGCTTAGTTTATTTAACATTATTTCTGCAATTCCATTTCATGCAAGCCTGATCCAAATAAAAGAGGGTCAAGGTTCAACGCAGTACCTTTATTAACAATTTAGGAATTTCCACCGACGCTCCCGGCAACTCCCGCTTTTCATAACGATTACCAAGCTTGAACAAGAGTTTCATGAATAATAAGGAAACAAAGCTTTCCAGTTTACAGCTTTTCTGTTTAATATATTTTGGATATGTTTTAATGTTTTTTGGACGTTTAGTGACCGCCTCGTTGGTCGAGGAGTTAGCGCATAACACCACCGACCAACTGCGAGACTGGGTTCGATTCCCGACGTGGACAGACATTTGAGTGTTGAACATTTAGATATATATATTTAGATGTGTTTATTAAATTCATTCCTATGTTTATTTCAGTATATTTATTTATTAGCATCGTTGACTAACACCCATAACACAAGCACATAATTTCATGATTGTTATGATGAAATGAATGAGGTGGACTTTAGTTATGTTGGGTTATTGAATATTTTTAATTTTAGTAACATGAGTATATACGCTTATTATTATGTTATGTTAGTACGAGCTAACAGATAAAAAAATTTTGCAAGTTAAATTAGCATTCCTTGGAAAAGTGTATTTTCCGTGCTGATATAAATAACTAATAACGAAAAGATTTTATGGTTTTCTTAAAAAGACATTACATGGGTTTAAGTGATGATTTCTAGTTGGAACTTTTTATATGAGGTTACATCATCGAGGTAATTTACGCACTATTTGAATTTTTATTTACATTTGCACTCGATACTCTCTACCTTCTACGTAAGGGACTTGGCGTGAAGATTTGTAAGTATGTATGTAGGTATATGTATTTATTAAATCTCATAAATTCCAGAAAAATAATGTAATTACGAAGTGACGACAAAAGAAACGATTGTTTTATGCGATAAGCTATCGAATAAGCACAAAGCTCATCCTCTCCTATGGTAAAAGATAATCGTGACCTATAGGCACCATTGATATTATAGGTGCGTTCCTTTCGTTTGGCCAAAAATTTGGGCCATAAAAGTCTATGGAGTATGACACGATAATTACAGCGGCAGGGATAGGTAAGGCTGCGGATTCCTACTTGGATAAGCTGCACAGCACTCTACTACCCGTGATCTGGAAATACAGTTTTCAATCAATCAATCAATCAATCAATCAATCAATCAATCAATCAATCAATCAATCAATCAATCAGTCAATCAATCAAACAATCATTTATTTGCGTAGAATGTGGTACAAGTATCATTGCTGGCTTACATTTCATAGTATGTTTATAATTCTACACATCTTGGTCTATAATTTGACATGCAAGATAAGTTAAACATTAAATAAGATTACAATTATTTAAATAACTAAAATAACAATTTGTATTTAAAATTATATATCTTCTCTACCTGTTTAAATGTCTATAAAAATAAAACTCATAAATAAATAAATATTGATAACAAAATCTTTTTAAAACCCGGTAAAAAGAAAATACTGTTCTTAAATTATTATTTTCGTAATTTATTACTAAATATTATTATTAATTTACTATTAAGATATTAAAATAAACACACACCTCAACGAGGTAGATATCGGTATAATTGAATATTATTGTGATATCTTCCTATTTAACACATGTTTATTTAACACACTTTTACGAATGTAATATATTTTCAATTCTTTTAAAGTATCTGAGTATTTTCACGCTCATATCCCCGAAGAGTTAAGCAGAGGCACAACCAAGGCACCCACGACTAGCCGACTTAGTCCCACAGTGTGATAGGTCCATCGCCAACCGGGCACGTATCCAGTCTCGAGCAACAATTTTTTTTAAATAGAAAATTGGAAAAACCAAATTTTCTTATTCTTGCCCGACCCGGGAATCGAACCCGAGACATCTTGCAGTTAAGTCCAACACCTGAACCATTACACCACAGAGGCGACTTTTATTTTAAACATAATGTAATATAGGACAAAGAAAATACTTTGATGTAAGGCTATTTTTGGACATCCGGTAACTTTGTATCTAATTCGATTATAGAATATTGTAAATGCAACAGTCATCGACTTCACAACTTACAACAGTCAGAAATATACATCAACCATACAATACACGATAAATTTAATATTTAAAAATAAAATACTTAAAAGTAGTTTAAGTTTAAGCTCTATGATGCTGTTACAAGCAAAACTGGTAGGCTATTTATAAAACAATACAATGTAATTGATACGCAGAAAATTAGATACAAGTGCTTCTTTTGAAAATAACAACATTTGAAAGTTTGACCAAATGCTGACTATGGAAAATATTTTTTTCTTCTCGATATAAAAAATCAATTGCTCTTCGTTACTCTAACTAAAACTCACAAACAGCTAGATCGATTCGTTCTGAATTATTTGTGGAAGTCCGAGTAAGGTTTAAAAGAAGAAAAAAAGAAAAAAACTGCTAGGAAACTTGGAAAAACAACATTATAAGTGTTCCCATACAAACAGAACGGAATGAAGTTCGCCCGGACAGCTAGTCAAATATATTTTTTATATATATTTACGTGTAGTGCGCTGACCGAGAGACATGGAGGCTCCTTATTTATTTAGATCGTTTTTATGTATTGTAGAAATAGCTTTTTCCGCTATATTGAACTATGTGGAAAGACTTCACTTTTATTGGTTGTTTCTCTGGTTGATAGGTGTGCAATTTTGTTGGAAATAACAGTTCTGATTAACGTCTGTCGTAATTAATTTGTTAGCTGGAACCCCTGTTCGATTGAAAAATAACATTGAGAGTGTTGGCGCCATCGTAAAAGAAGATGGTGGTTATTTTTTCGTAATTATTGAATTTTGTGTAAATTATGAGTAAAATTAGTTAATTTAGATGGGCATTTGTGTAATTTTCTTCAGATAAAGTGCACAAGTGAAACATTTATGAAAAAGTTAGTGTTTCGTGTATTTTCTCGCTGCCGTCATATATCACAAAATAAGCTAGAGTAATGAGGCCACCGCTTTACTTAAGACCCTGACGTGACTTTGTGTAACGATTTATAACTATGTTAAAAATTATTGATACTGAAGACGTGACAGCATGGCTTAAAGGTCTTAGCCGGTTCCAAAAAGGGACAAATTAACTTAATAAAACAGAAATGTTGAAATTCTAAGAAAAAAAGCTACCAGGCTTTTGCATATTTACAGCTGTTACTGTTATTATGGACCGCTCGAGTCTCGTGGGACTCTGGTTCGATACAAGAGGGTAAACATTTGCGCAATGAACGTAGATATCTGTATTCTGGGTCTGGGTGTTTATTAAATGTATACTGGTATCTGTTTAAGTATTTCGCTCTAGTTTGTCTAATTTGTCCCAGGATACATATTACGAGTAATATAAATTCGAAAGTTAGTGAGAGCGGATTTATCACTCTAATGCAAAAACGAATGAACTGATTTAGAAGCTCCCTAGAGAAACAGAAAGTCTCCTAGAAAGTCCAGGTCGGAATAAACTACGTCAATTTTTCATTTTCTGTCTGTTGAAAAAGTAGGTCAATAAGTATCTATAAAAAAGAGCTAAAAACTAAGTGTATTATAAAACCAGGGCACTCTTGATTCGTCGAAAGTACCTATACTCCCACAATGTGATAGTCGGCAAACCGAAAGCTAACCGGGCACTTAGCCAACTTGTTGCTCACTAATATTTTTGCTAAATTTTCCTATAAATTTCCTGCAAATGTTAAATTGTTTTCTTGAAATAAAGTGAAAGTATTCAACAGATAGCAGACAACTTAAAACCAAAAATACTATAATAAGTGTATTTTCTGCCAGTATTACAAAACCCCTTTGTACATATTTTGTACGTCTTAAAACCAAAAATACTAATATACAAATACTAATAAAAATAATAATATAAGTATATTCTGCCTGGTATGCAGACCCCCTTTTCTACACACTTTTACAACCTAAAATCAAAATTGCAATATTAAGTGTATATTCTGCCAGTATTATAGATCCCTTTCATACACATTCCTAAAAAAGCGTATCACATGGCCACTGCCAAGACTGTCTCCTTGATTTCCTCATCGTGGAGTTTCAGAAACGCTTGCCAAGAGGGACTACTTGAGTTATTGCTTATTTGCTTTATTGAGTTTGGGTCCAAATTTTATTGCTCTTACTTAATTGCGAATAAATCTCAGTGAGTTTGGTGACTTTTGATTATTGTCCTTTAGTATCTACTTGTCAGGACATTTTATACTATAACAATAACGATCTAGTCAATCAGTGAAATCCTCTCTGCCTACCCCGTAAGCAAGGCTTGGAACCGATACCAAAACACAGGTTCTATACCGCTAGGTACTTAGCGGTACTTGCTATTTCGGTACTTGGATTCCACTTCTGGTACCTGTACTCCGTATACCGGACCCGATACCGATACCTACCAAATATCAGTACTAATACCGATTAATACCAGTGTCTAATATAGGTACTTGTTAAATACAGGTAAGGCGTTGCTAATTTTAATTTTTAGATATGGGTATCATTTAACTCTGTTAAGTAGGAACGGAGAAATTTTCGATTGAGTAAAAAATTACCTAATATATTTTCTAGTACTGGTTCAGTATTAGCGGTACCAGTATATTTTATTTTTATTTTCGCATGGACGTAAACAACTGTTATACGTCAAGTTTGACTAACTTGCACTGAGTTGATTTTGTAAAATCGGGTTTTAATAATTCAAAACAGTAGTAATCGTAGTAAGTCGTGTCAGGGTCTTAGGTACTGCGGTAACAATCATATGGAAGGTCATAAAATAAGATGCCGGTATATTGAAAATACACAGTACGGTAGTTCCCTCATGATACTCTACCTATGCGTACATGCATACATACATCTCTTCACACCAAGTCCCTTACGGGGTAGGCAGAGAGTATCGAACAGCAATTTTTTTTTATGATATTGTAAGACAAAGAAGCAGACGGTTTTCTTGATGGTAAGAAATTCACGCCTACAGACACCAACGGTGGTAATGGTGCATTGCTATTTATTCTATTGCGATTTATATATTTATTATGCTATTAATTTTTATCCTGACAAACCTGTCTGGTTTTCTTCACATTCTTTACCCTTCTGATTGATCTACTATGCACTTCCGCTGATCTTAATTTTAATTGAGTTCAGTAAAAGTTCAAAAAACGGACTAATTTTTTTTAATAAGTAAATATCTGGACAAGTTACACAAATGGAATCCATTTCCAAAGTAAGCAAATTTTATGTCAACATTTCTAACACATAAAATATAAGTACCTACCTGGATGACCGAGCTTAGCTCGGTATTTTTTTATTTTTATAAATTGTGATTTTTGGAAATTATTTTTAACTACCACCCATAATATAAAATTTATTAGCAAACACTCATTCACTTCGTGTCACTTAACAACGCCATCTGCTGGAACAACTTTATTGCTCACAAAAAAATAGTATTGTTATCCGCCAATAGACGTCGGGAAGAGTCATATTTTTCGGTTTAAACACGAAATGATATTTTCTAAAAATGATTCCTAGCTAGATCGATTCATCGCCCTCAAAACCCCCAAACATACTAAATTTCATGAAAATCATGGGAGCTCATTTTTATATTCTTATTTATATATATATAAGAGACGTAGCCAGAACGGATGTAAGAGTTTTGGTTGATGATGTAGTGCTCGAACAAGTGAATGAAATTGTATATCTTGGTTGTGTTTTAGCAGGGATGGAAGGTACACCGCGGATGTAGAGAGGACATTGAGTGCAGGGAATAGTGTGAATGGGGCGTTGGGTAAGCTATTCCAAAGCGAGGTTTTGAGTCAAAAAGCTAAACTCGCTTTGCATAATTCTGTGCTTATTCCAACATTACTGTATGGAAGTGAAAGTTGGGGATGTCAGAAAGAGCATGAAAGTAGGATAAATGCGGTCGAAATGAGAGCACTACGAAAAATCTGTGGTGTAACGCTGGCTGACCGCATTCGTAACAGTGAGATCCGAGAAAGAGTGGGATTGAAAGAAAGTGTTGGTGTTAAAATGCGAAAGGGCATGCTCCGCTGGTTCGGTCATGTGGAAAGAATGACAGATGAAAGATTGACAAAGCAGATATACAATGCGAATGTGGATGGATGTAGGTACCCGGGGAGACCCAGGCTGACATTTCACGATCAGATCAATTGGATATTATCCGAGGATGGTGTCAAGAGTCTCCGAAACCGGCGTGTTTGTATGAAAAGGGTTATGAATGTGAAGGAAGCAAGACAGGTTTGTCAGGATCGTGAGGTCTGGCACTCGATACTCTCTGCCTACCCCGTAAGGGACTTGGCGTGATGATATGTATGTATGTATGTATATATATATATATATATATATATATATATATGTGTATGTATATATATAAGAACTGCTCATTTAAAGGTATAATAAGATCACAATAGATTCACTTATAAATTACTAGATGGCGTGTTTTATAAATCCTTTGGGATGGTTTAGTAACGTCGGACGTTCGACACCAACTAGCTCCTTTTGTTTGTGATGGTTGAGTGTCCGAGATGGAACGTTTGATTGGCTAAGGTAGTGGATCCCTACCCGGACACACTTCACAGCACTCTATTTCTAAAATTGGTATAGGAAATTTAATAATTGTGAAACTCTTTCTGCTATATTTTCTCTCAATCCAAACTATTTGTATCCTTTAAAACATGCAAATCCATCGTGTTATCGAGTTGTAGTTGAATATCAAAATATATTCAAACAATGTCGACTTCGCCTCTCGGAATTATCGTGGGATATATCTTACCGCTGCGCTAAGCTTTTGTTTATGAGAGCTTAATGTAGCTCAAATAGTTTTACTAACATGTTGAAATCTGGACAACTAGTTATTTCTCGATGTACTGATATTTTTTTAAGACCGACGTACCATTGTAACATTTTGTACCACCATTAACCGTCAAGGCGTTTGCCTTCCAATATCAAAAAAATGTACCCCTATTTAATTCCAAAACATGGAAAGTTCTGAAGATACCAACGAATAATAAATACGAGTAACTACAACTAAAACCGAATATTGGGGCGCCCGTATATCAACCTCGGAAGCTCTATTCTAGATATTTTATGAATCCAGCCTAAGGAATTACAAATTACTTTCTCCGTTATACTGAGGCTTATTAATAGTTTATAAGCAACCGAATTTGGTACAAGATCTTCGTTAAATTTAAATGGCATTGCTACTAATCCAAAATTAAAGATAGTTTATTATTCTTGCAAATTGCTGCACAGGACTTCGCGTGCAGGACGCGTCTAATTCAAACATTTACCACCGGAATACGGTCTTTCGTTGAGAACATCTGGCGAGCAAAGAACATTTTCCATTTTTTAACTAGTAAGTCGATTTTAATAATAAGTGGGTCAAAAAATAAGTGGGTGATGATGCTCTCATAAGCGAAACCGGTGGGTTTTTTATAAAATAACAAATTATAAGTGATACGTAAAACAATACAAGTGTTTCTTCATTAAAAATATGAATAAGTGGGTCAAAGTTAAAGTAATGCACTGGTTACATATTGGCATTCTGTGACATAAATGGAACCTATAACAATAAATCAGCTGGACTGAGTTGCTAAGATGAGGTGCGGTCTGCCATTTTGTATTACTTTTACGTTATACTTACCGTATTAGTACAGTTTTATGTTGGTATATATAATTGTGTATTATGATTACAAAACTTGCGAGGTTTAGACCGCCTCATTGTTCGAGTGGCTACCGTACACATATACTACTAGCTAGCTACATTGACCAACCGCGAAGCTAGGATTCGATTCCCGGCTGGAGCAGGCAGTTGTGTCTGCATTTCCGGCTCTGGGTATTTATTAAATTTATTCTGGTATTTATTTAAATATTTCTATGCATTAGAATCGTTGACTAACACCCATAATACAAGCATATAATTTGCTTATGTTGGGATTAGATTCAATTTGTGTAATTTGTCCAGGGATATTTATTTATTATCATTATTTATTCAGAAGATGTAGAATAACACTTCATATTTGCTAAGTCAGCGGTTATTACCAACATGACCACTGGCGGCAAAGTGCTGTGTAGAAATTTACCCGGGTAGGGATCCACCGCCTTGCCTATTCCTGCCGCCATAATGACATTGCCATGTTCCGGTCCGGAGGGAACAGTAGCCGGTAGACTTGCACATTAGGCCCAACACCCCGACTACATTATAACGACACACCTATAACATCTATGGTGTCTATAAGCTGCAGTTATCTTTTACCAGTAGGGCAGTCCAGTGCTTGTTCGTTTTCTGTTTTTTCATAAAAAATTAATACAGTAAAGGCTTATTCTATATTTGTTATATTATATCATGGATTTACGCAAAATAACCCCTGATTTAATAAAAAAATGCCAGGTTTTTAAACAACGCACCTAGGACATCTACGGTGTATATATACATTATATAGACCACGGTTATCTATTACCAGCAGGAGAGCCATGTGCCTGTTCGCTATTTTCAGTACAGAGTATAAAACAAAGTCGCTTCCTTTGTCCCTTTTTTAAAACCACGCTACGGATTTTGACGCGGTTTTTTTTTATACAGATAAAGTAATTGAAGAGGAAGATTTGCACGTATATTTCATATCCGTGCGAAGCCAAGGCGGGCTGCTAGTATTATATAAAAACACAATAAGCTTTTTTAAAGATAATTTTGCTTCCTTACTATTATATAAAAATCACCTTCTTTATTAATTCTTAATTCTTTTAATTATTTTCTTAATTATTTTAATTATTAATTCTTAAAAATCAAATGCTGTTCGTTAGTCTCGCTAACAGTCGAGAACAGTTGGTCCAATTTCGCTAATTTTGGTTTTTAATTATTTGTGTAGGTTTAAGGAAGGTTTAAAATATAAGAAAAAAAATCTAGTAAGAAACTAGGAAAGCCAACATTTTAAGTTTTCCCATACAAACAGAACCAGTGAAACAAGGTTCGCCGGGACAGCTAGTCATATATAGAAATAAAACCCCATTTCGCGTAGTCATTGCAGCACGCTTGAATAGATGGACCAATTTTGGTATTTTTTTTTATTACATTGGCTTTTTTCAGGAGAAGGTTCACATAAAGAGAAAACACGGGAATGTTGCGGAACAGTAGGAAAAATCACACTTCAATTTTGTAGATACAAGCTGTTAGTAGCTGTTAATGTCAATCGACACAAAGTTTACCGGGAAAATAAATCAGGAGGTCGTGCACAAAATAAATCAGGAATAATTAATTATCGGTTGTCAGGTAGGGTCATATGCGATATTTCATAAAATTCACGAATTTATTAATATGTCAGGTAAAGTAAGTTTCTTTTAATGTCATATTGGTAATTGATGAGGTGGGAAAATTGATTTTTTTGGTAGGGCATCAATCTATTTATATGATTGATGTATTTCGATGAGCCCATTTTCACAAAAAACGCAAGTAAAAACATTGGTGTGTCGACATTTGTATTTTTCATTTAATTACTCATCATACATTTTTCTTTGTAAGAACAACCAAAAATATCAATCGTCAAAATGGATTAACGAAATTATTGTTGAGGTTTGGAGCTCTCTGTTTTATTGAAAGTTTGGAGAAAATTCGTCACAATACGTATTACGATTCGTTTCACTTTAATATAGTTGATAAAATATCACTCGTAACTTAATTGCCTTTAAATCCGAATAAAATTATTTATTTTGCAATGTTCCGCCAAAAAATGCAAATTAAATAATTTTATTTGGATTTAAGTATGGATTTCCGTAAAGTAACGCCTTCTTCTATTAATTTTCTTCATCGTCTTTGTCCACATTATTTACACCCGAAATGTTAACACTAGTGACGCTTCCTATTTGCCTAACTTCACATTTTTCAAGTTCATACACGCGTCCTAGTTATATACACATACATATACAGTATTGACATTCTATGACTGAGGTGTATCTCTGCCTGAATTCGCGTAGAGTAGCATATTTATTAGACCACTTATGTTTGATTAGTTCACTTTGAAGATCATAAACCAACTCAACTGCGACATGCAGACGTTTTTTTTGGAGAATTACTAAGTGCTGCCAACCTCGCGGTTTTTAAAACTTCACTGTGCTTTGTGGGCCGAGCAGAGTGCTCAGTTTGAATCATCATTATTTAGATGGATTGGACTGTTCCCTACAACGCCAGCAAGAAGGACTGTCTCCCTGTAGACCGTACCTCGACTTGGTTCTGCGTTCTGGTTACTGGGCAGACTTAATGGAGGAGTAGTGGCTCGTTGCTTAGCGTTAGGCACCGGCCACAAGAGAGATCTTCGTCGCCGAGATCGACGAGACGACGGAGACGACGGAGTGAGAGTTTGTGCTTGCGTTTGCTACAGTTATTGTATCCGGAGTATCCGATAGGACGTGAACATGGAGACGAAAACTTGCAAACAAAAGATATAAGATTCTTTAAAAAATCTCCGTGACACGAGAAAGTGTCCGTCTACACAACATACAAACAACTTTAAATAAAAAATAAGATCTATTTCGGAATTTTAATTATTAAATACCTTTATTTATATTTTTATTGTGTTAATCCCGGCTGGTGACTCTAGGCGGCGTGAATTTCTTACCATCAGGCTAACCTGCACAATGATAAGGATATCCCTCTGCTTTTTCCTTCCAATATCATAAAAAACCTTAGCTAAACTTAATTGTAATTTTCAGACATTTCTTTTTTACAAAATATCAACTAAAGTCTAAAAAAGATATTTTATAAATAATGAATAGTTGTAAAAAAACTAATTAATTTTTGTTTGCTCACTTCTGTTTCAATGCAATATTGTGAATGGGTTATTTAAATTTACGATATCATTACGAGGAACATGTCAAAATCAGATTCCAATTATTGAAAATAATTTAATTATATTCTCTATCAAAATACTCATTGAAGAGTTTCCAGAAATGTGGTTTTAACAAATTTCCACAAAAGCGAAGTGAAGCCATGTATTGTATTGTTAAGGAATAATGAACATGACAGTATTTGTTCATTATTTTATCAAGGGACGGCAAAATTATATTATAATATACAGTATTAATTTGAAATTATAATTACAAATTATAACGTAATGTCAGCGGTTTTTTGTTATAATAACTGATACCGTACTGACTGACTGACCGCGAAAGAATATTTTGAAAACCTACACGAGATCAAAAAAGTTTTATTTAAAAATGTTTACTAATAATTTTATTCCAAAATTAAGATTATAGTAACTCATATGACCTTTGCTAAATTTACTTAATGAGGTACCAGTAACTTCGATGGTGTCATATGTGATAGTTTTTTTTCCTTAGAGCCATCTGCAATCATTAAACCAACTTAACACTCAAAGAATATTACCAATATTGTAAATGCAAAAGTTTGTAAGAATGGATGGACGTTTGTCATTCTTTCACTCACAAATCGCTAAACGGAATTAGATGAAACTTTATAGGAACAACAGTATACATCAGAATAACATACAGGCTACAATATAAAAAAAATTGCAAAGGCAAAGCCGCGTGTGGAAGCTAGTATGTATTTGACAAAGAAGCCCTGGCTGGACTGGCCATATGAATTTATTTTATACGTTTATTGTGTTTTATAAAAAGATAACAAAAAGATATCTTTTTCAATTAAATAAAAAGCATCTCCACGCCCATACCCCCGAAGAGGTAGGCAGTGGCACAACCTGAGTGACGTGAGTGAGTGAGTGAGTGACGTGAGTGCCCTACTCACGACTAGCCGAAGACACTAAGCCCCACAATGTGATAGGTAGCAACCGCCAATCCCGAGCAACATTTTTTTTATTAGAAAATTGGAAAAACCAAATTTTCTTTTTGTTGCCAGACCCGGGAATCGAACCCCGGACCTCATGCAGTCAAGTCCAACACCTGGACCGCTAGACCACAAAGCCGATTTTTCAATTTTATTCGCTCATTATAGGTAATATAACACACATAGGTAATATAAAACCCCTTGTTGGTCCTGGTCCGCTGATTAGAAAAGACTATCTGCCGGAGCGCTGGTTGAAATATAGGTTAGTATCATGAATCCTACGAACTCCAGCTAGCCTAAAAGTGGTCGTAACGTACCTAAATCTTTAAATTCGAGCTTAAACAGACATCGCCTTTATATTCACAAGAGACGCTTGACAACAAAAACAACAGAATTCTGATCGAAATTTTCAAATTCTACTTCAAGAGGAGTTAATTAATTTTATAATCTTTATTAATTGCCTTTTTAAAGGCTAAGTTAAGGAATTTCAATGGAGATTACTTAGAAAACTTTATGAATAAATATTATTGGGAGAAAATGTTTTTTAGAGTATAAACTGAAGATAATCGTTTCATTTTCAAGGCATGTTTGGTTCTCTAAACCTTAGGAATTAAGACGGTTTATTTAGGATACATACATAAACATCTTACGGTGTTCCTTACGTACGTAGGTCACACTATAAGTTTTGCGTAACTTAAAAGAACAACAGGTTATGACCAAAATATTATGTATATTACTATTTAAAATAATATCCTTTACATTTTAAAAATTTTTTATGCGATCGAACCATTTTTAAAATCAGGAGGACCACAGTGCTGGTTAAACGCTATCACTGCCTCTTCGGAGTTGGTAAAAGTAAAACCTCTTGTCAAATCTTTGATTTTGGGGAAAATACAGATTTAACAGGGTACTAGGTTGGGGCTATGCGCAGGAAGAGTGACGAGAAGTACTTAGCTTAGCTACATTATTAGTATTTTATTAGTAGCTTAGCTACATCATTTTCGTTGACAGCAGTTAAAGGCCCTTTACGAAATTCATCACGTAAAGAAACTCGATCCCTCTCAAATTCAGCAAACCATCGCCTCACGGTGCTTCTTTCCCAAAATCTTTTTGAAGACAAGCGGCACAGTCTTGCGGAGAAAGAAAACTTTTAAAAACATAAAAAAATATCGCTCTTAAATCTTTTCGACTTAATTCCATTTTCATTGCGAACGTAGAACTTTAATGTGTGATAAAAAAAACAACTGACAAAATATTTCCCACTAATTGCTTTTTTTTATTACTAAGAAGGTTGCAACGTTTTAAAAATATAAAAAAAAAAGTAAAAAAAGTTTTAAAAATATAACATTCGAAATTCAAATAGTTCCGATTAGCAAGAAGTGCAAAACTTTTAGGGGCACACTATGTAGTAGGAAGAGAGTATCGAGTGGCAAATATCACGATCGCTTCAGACTGCCTAGCTTCCTGAGCATTTATTACGCCTTATGCCTTTGTGCACCTAAGTTAAGTATTATAAGTGAAAGAGTTCATTCGTTCATGCATTCATTACACTGTTCATACAGATACGCGGTCTTCAAAGACTCTTGAGACCATCCTTGGATAAAACCCCAGCGATTTGATCGTGGAATGCCAACCTAGATCTGCCGGGGTACTTATATAGATGGCTATATATACATATACTTACAATTTTTTTGTGGTTATTGATTAATTTCCTTAAATTTCCACAAGAGCTATAAACTTCTTCTGCAGTTTTTTAGTGAAAAGTAAAGAGACAAACAGAAAATGTTAACAAACCTGTGAATATACTCAACAATCATAAGTTTTTTTAAAAAATATATGTATTGATTTATATAGTTTTATCACTGTTTTATCTAGCTAGGTATATATGTATTTCCCGGAAATATATGAACCAATTGGTTTCATTTCTTAGAAACATCTTCGACACACGATACTTGAGTTTTTTTCTAAGAATATCTTTTATTTGTATTGATATTAGCTATCGATTTTTGAAAGAATTATCAGTAAAAGCAATTAAAAAAAAAACAAGTTGCCCAACAGTAGGTAAGCCAAAATCTTCAAAGCCCTTTATCTATAACTTTGTATCTTGTTGTGGAAAATGAAAGTAGAATACTTCGGATTATTAAGACTCCATGCTCTCATTTCGAAAATTAGGAGATCGATACTGTAATTTTTTCTTATTATTTAACTAGCTGATCCGTCAGACTCCGTACTTTATTTAAAAAATATTGACTTCTTTTCTTACACTCTGAAGAACGTAGTTTTTTTTTTTTATAAAAACCGTCCCCATACAACGATTTAAACAAAAGAGTAAGCGAAATTATTATACTTTCGCATAAAATGCGATGACCAAAGAAAATTGGGATTTCTTTTTATATAAAATACAAGCTGACCCAGAGAATTTTGCATCCCTTGACATTATCATCTACAAACAGTTTATAAGGGTTAAATCATTGTTTTTTTTCCATTTACCTTCAATTTTCTCGTTTTTTATCCGAACATTATTGTTAAAGTAAAGTAAAATTAGTCCATCGGTTCAAGTGTGATACGATAAGCACGCGAAATAGGAATAATTTTATACATATAAAGATATTGTAAATGCGAAAAAACATGTGTGTGTGTGTGCGTATGTGTGTGTTTAACAGCTCGAATGTTTGTTTAACTAGCTAGATTTTTCCTCGAGTCATTTACATACTTACGGCAACCAGTCAGCACAAGTATATGGTATAGTTGCCATATTTAGATTCTGAAAAGCTAATTTAAGGCAAATACTTGCACACTATCATGCAGTAGATAATTTTGGTATGTGGCAATCTTCGAATATTAAAAAACAGGTTCTAACAAAGATAAAAAAAAGCAAATTACATATATTTCATTTTAAAAAATCCAGTAAGACAATTTTTTAAAGGGAGTCCATTAAATGCGTGAGATAATTTCTTTGATCCCTTCTCACCCCAAATCCCATAATATGATATTTCTCAAAATCTATGTTTAGTGTAAACATAGGTAATTGTAAACCTGAGATTTGTTGGCATAAAAGGCTATTTGTTTTATATTTTATGACAAATTTTTAAAGTATTGAGAAAGTAGTCACTGTGAACTGTGTGGCTTTTTATTTTCATAAGTAATATGTGCACCTTGTAACATGGCCACATTTTAGTGAAGAATTTAATTTAGTAGTTTTCTAGTAATTTTAATTAGTTTGCAATTCAGTTGTAAAACATTTGCCTTGCCGGACTACGTAAAATTTGGTCGACTCTGCAACACCCCACGTAATATATGGCCGCTCCTTAACGGTTATGATAAAAGATCTCCATGTACTTTAAACTGAACACAGAAATGCAATTACTGGAGTTGTATCATAAAGATAACAGTGTTGATTGTGCGTGATACATGCGGTTTGCTGACGTCGAGAGTTAGTTTTGTCAAGTATAAATACATGTATATCTACATTTGCTGCATGTTGCTGCTATGTGGAACTATAACGCAAATTTCAAGTTTAGACTAATGTTCTTATAGGGACAAATTTGAATGTTTTGCGTTAAATAATAAATAGACTCAGAAACCTCTCGAGTGATCAGCGAACACTGAACAAGCACGTGGATTTCTTTATTAGGATCCTATATTATTACTGACTAGCTGTGGCCCTCGACTTCGTACACGCGTTGAAGTAACTTCTCGTGTTTTGTAATGAAAAGAAAAGATTTTCTCACAGTAAACGGTATCGTAACTTTAAAAAACCTTATATGTTGTTCAAATATACAGTTTTATTTCTCAAATTAGTTGCAAGTTTTAATTGCAAAAAATATTTTGACTGGGAATCCCTGGATTAACGAGTTAATGCCCAGCTTTGATAATAATTAAGAATTACGTGTGCACAAAAAGCTACTTCGTACTGAATTTTCCATTAGGAAATAGTAATTATGAAATGATAAGAAAAAAACTGCAAAACGAAACATAACCTTGCTATATTACAATTACCAAGAATTATATGTGTATAAAAAAGATACTGTGTACTGTATCTTTCATTAGCGAATGGTATAACTGAAATGAAGATATCACCAAACAACCAACATTCATGAAACGCATTGTCACTAATGACCGAAACGTGGGTTAACGATTTTGATAAAACTAGTCTACAAACTTCGAAGTGGTGTAATGTAACTGAACCGAAACCGAAAAAACTATGTCAAATTCGTTCAAAAGTCAAAGTAATATTGAGTGCTATCTTTCACCATTGCAATGTTCTGCACTCGCGAGAAGTGCTCTTCTTGCAAGGTCAAACGGTAAATAAGGAATATTGTTTGAGCGCTATGCAGCGTTTAAGAGAGCAAATTTGACGAAGCTGGTCAGAAACGTAAAAATAAAGTTCTTGCAAATAAAAATTAAATGGAGCAATCACCATATTCACCAGATAATATGGCTCCAGCTGTCTTCTTCCTTTTTTCTCAAATTGGCACCCGTATTCGAACCGAAGAAGACATAAAAGATTGTTGGCGACGAGAACTGAACTCAATTCCGGAAATAGCGTTTAAAAAATGTTTTTTGATGATTGGATTATTTGTTGACGTAAGTGTATCGTTTCTGAAGGGACATATTTTGAAAATGATAAAAAAAAAAGAAAAACAAGCAATTTGTGTATTGTTAACTATTTTTCTAGCACTTTCTAGTCAGAGTGGTAAAATAATCTAGAAAACCAAACGTACTGCAAGTATAAATATTCATACTAATAAATCCAAAAGTCTGTCTGTTACACTTTCACGGCTAAGCTGTTGGACTAATTTCGGTGAAATCTAATATGCAGCTAGTTATAGATTTGAGTTCAAACTAAAGGTACATTTTTTTCAAAACGTGACCGCAAAAAATCCTTGATGGGGGTTGAAACTCTGTATGAAAATCGCTGACGAATTCGCCGGCAAATTGCTAATATTTTTAAAATTCACCCTCCTATAGCTACTAAATCCAAAATATAATAAAAAAGCAATAAGCAAACTGTGTAAATAAAACTTTGTATTGTAACAAAATTTCCAACAAGCGAAAACCTTTCATAAATGTATTATGAAGCGTACAAGCTCTATCAAACTTGCGCCTTGTATCAGATCTTTTTAATTCTCTTGTTATTCCGTAATTGGGGTAGCAACCAACTTATACGTTGTAAAATTAAGGTCACTTTGAACAAGATTGTTGGCTCTCGGAAAATGGCGGCGTAAATGTAATAATATTAAATCAAAACTCTGACCTATATACAGTTCGTGTTTAACTTTAGTTACAAGTTTAAACAAAAATAACTGAAAGTTTCATAATTTGGCTGGATCTGAACAATAATATTAGATGCCTTGAAGTTCACAAACTGAGACCATCTGTTTGTGATACAGTATTAGTAATGAATAAACGTTTTTTTTGGAATGAGTAATGTCTTTCCAACCTCGCGGTTTTTACAACTTCCCCGGGCTTTGTGGGCTGAGCGGAGTGCTCTGCCCGAGACATCATTATTTAGAAGGATTGGACTGTTCCCTACAACGTCAGCAAAAAGGGCTGTCTCCCGGGATTCTGTGGTACCTACGCCACGAATATAATATAATTTGCTTACTTTAAAAGTGCCAAATACCTTTATACGGAGTTATAACTTCTTGTTTACTACACTCTGTTTCTATATCTTAATATCAGTTTTTTGGGAGCCCGATTTACCTTCACACTGCCCTGTCTCACTGGTGTATCGGTTAAGAAATAAATTTATAAACTTTCATACTGTTAATCAAGCAGTGTTATAGACAAGAAAACGGTTTCCAAACCTTTACATTAATGTATGTGTACGTCAGAAACCTTACTTTCACATTGTTACAAACAATTTTTTTTGTGTCTTCACTGGAAACATTGCTATTGGCTACTCCCTGGAAATCCTTCGCTGATTTGATACTGGTAGTCCTTTATTTTTCCTGATAGAAATTCTGTTTTCAGTTTAATTTTTTTTAATGAAGTATGTAATTTTATTTTATAACAAGCTAACCTGGCAGAAGTTGCTCTGGCATTTTTTGCAAATTGATTTTATTAAAAAAAAATAAGGTGAGTCACCCTTATCATTTAGGGGCATGAAATCGCAGACCTACTGAATACGCATATAAATTTGGTGAAAATCTCTAAAGCCGTTTCGGAGAAGTACGGTGACTAACATTGTGACGCAAGAATTTTACGAGTATAAACGAGTACATAAGATTTACTAGCAGCCCGACCCAGTTTGATGGAGAAATTTCTGTGTTATCTTAATATATATAAAGTACGTGTCACGTTGTTTGTCCGCGATGGACTCCTAAACTACTTAACCGAATTCAATGAAATTTACACACCGTGTGCAGTTTGATCTAACTTAAAAGATAGGATAGCTTACATCTCAATTTATGATCAAAAAATTATCATCCGAGCGAAGCCGGAACAGGCAGCTAGTACATATATAAAAAATGCTTTAGAATCTGCTATCTATTGAAAAAAACCGCATCAAAATCCGTTGAGTAACGTCAAACAGCGGATAGTGCCATTGTTTTATTCTATGTAGTGAAGAAAAAAACATATAAGTTGAAGTAAGAATGTACGCACATTTAAACTAACAAAAATTATCTACCTACCACCTAAGAGTGTAAAGATAGATGTAATTTCGTTATGTACAATAGCGAATGGTGAAAGCGAAACCGACTCATCTCATTCTCAGCCGAGCGCGGTGAAGGTTATCGTTCGGTTTGTAGTTAGTTTAGGTCCAACATAACCCTTGATAATGACGGGTATCCGTAAGGATTTTCCGAACGTTAAAAAAATTACAATAGGCTGCCACACGCCACTTTCTTTGCGGGCAACTGGAGGTTGAGCTAAATTTCATCAAAATCAGTTCATTATTTTAAATGTGAAGGAGACAAAAAAAAGATTTTATTATTATGTACTTACAAACAGTAAGTAGTACTAACTGTAAATAAACAATACTAGCCGTTTGCCCACGACTTCATCAGCGTAGAATCGATTTTCATATAAAAATTGGTTCCCTATTACCGTCCTTTAAGAGTTGGTTTTGAAAAAAAAACGTAGCTTATGTTTTAACGATATGCATATCAAATTTTAACTGTACGTGAAAAAATACGAAAAAAATATTAGATAGTATTTAAAAAAAATATCTTTTTTAAATTATTATGTAGATTACAAAAGTTAGTGAACAAATAAATGTATGGTAGAATGTTGATATCTCTACCGTTTAGTAAATGATGTACATCTAGTATTTAAAGAAGAGATTAATTTAACAACTCGTAAAGTAACATCTTCAGTGGCAACGTAAGGAAAAAGTATTCAAATCTAAACAGTGTTATGGTCAGAAATTCACCTTCCTTTCCTTCACACTAATGTGAAAGTAAGTAATTTTTTTTCTTTACCGTCACACCAGTATGACAAGGCAATGTGAAGGTTAGTCGGTTGCGGTTTTTTGTCCTTTATTTAAATCGACATTGTTTAGAACCCTAAACTAAGGCTTCTTAATTAAAGGCTAGACGTCTAGTAGTTTTTTTTGTTAACGATTCGTTTTTTTTTGTTAACGATGTGTCGTAAGTTTTAGTCAGTCAATAAATATTTTCCTTTTTTCTTTTCTAAATTTAAACAAACCGAAATAAATCCTATTACTGCTCCGCCTCAGATATACATCTACATTAGTTACATCGTCGGGAATCGAATCTTACGATGGTGAATGGAGTTGTTCATGTGCGCTAGCCCGCGAGCCATTTTAGTTAATTTTTATTGCATTAATTTTGTTCTATATAAGTACTAGCCGACCGTTGGTCTTCGTATCGCTTGACATTAACCGCTATTACGTTAAGTTTGTATGGGTTCAAGTATTGTTTTCCCCATTTTCCCGGTGTGGACGGGCGTTATCGTGAATGAGCGTGAATTCTTGGCCCATATTTGGTCTATGAGGGTATATTATTGGCTATGGTGGGTGCCCACTCTATTCGTCGTCCATGATTTCCTGGGCGTAGTGCTGGAGTACGAAGCGGTCTGTGAGAATGAAAGTTGGCTTCATACAGCTTTCTCATCTCAGTTTGGCCACTCACAAGTAACTCATGTACTGACTGGAGCCTCTGAACCAGCTTCATGCAGGCCGTAACATTTGGTGCTCTACTCGAGGCAACTTGCAAAAATCAGCCTTGTCGTCGAGTGGTTAAGCGCTTCCCGCCTTTGTCTTTCACTGTCTTTCAGCCACTTCACCAGTAGCACTGTAGTATGACCATAACCTATATATCACGTTTTGTCTTTTGTTTCTATTTTTTTTTTCAAATTCAAATCTAGAATCATCCAAAAAAGTTTACAAAATAGAATTTCATTATCAAAATAGAAAAGATTAAAAAACTGGTCAGTATTTTTTTAATTCAAAAATTTTACACAAAATATCTGTAGATGGTGTTGATGTGTATTGCGGGGAATTCAGAAAACAATGCATTAATGGATACAAACTTTTAGTAGCTGTTAATTTCAAGTGCTACAATGATCGCCGGGTCGGCTAGTTTATAATTAAAAAAATGATCAAATAAATAATAATAACCATAAAATAAAACTTTTCAATAACTTCCTAAATATATAATGTAGCTAAGAGCCATCTCGATCATGTAAGCTTTCAAACTGAAAAAATCGCATTAGAATTGGTCCATCACTTCAAAACTTGTGATTCTACACAGACATATTAAACTTATAATACCTTACTTTGTCCGCCAAGATGAAAAATCACAAGATGATAACATATTGCTTTAATGGTTAGTTAAAGATGAGTCGAAATCGTCAACGTAATCATGATGTAATTTTAATCTATTATAATAAATGGGAAAGCACTAAATATTCCCCATATTTAGTGCTTTATATATTGCATATTTAGTGATATTTTAGATCAGTTGCCAGGTAATCTCTGTTATTGTTTAATAAACAATAAAAATATCTTAGCAATACTTATCAAAGGCCTATCTTGATCTGTAGATAGGTTGTTAATATTGCAGTAAGCCAATATCCAATGTATATCAACGATGCACTCATGTACATAGCAAAGCAAATTATCTATCTTCCTTCCACTAATCCATAAATGTCTAAACCACGTGCGACTACCAAAATTACATTCCTGCCTTGAGCCAAGTTACACCAGGATTTATATTAAATTATTAAGTGTCCTTTGAATATGAAATTGTAGTTTAGAGGAAATGATTACGTCAGTTTCACAGGAATATCAAAATTTCCACCCTTCCTTGTTGCGCCTAATAGGTAGTCTAAAGCCTAAATGGTCAATTATTAGTGCAACATTTATTTCTATAATTGTATCTTAACGCCCATAACCTCGAAGAGGTATGCAAACCCAAGACTAGCCGAAGACTCTAAGTCCCATAATGTGATAGGTTGCAAGCCTATCGCCGACCGGGCACATAACACTGCGCAACATTGTATTTATAAGAAAATTGAAAATACGCAATTTTCTATTTTTTTGTTGCTCAACCTGGGATCAAACCTGTCGAAATTTCTAAAATTGTGTTTCTTGTTTATCGGGGCTGAGAATAATTAGTAAAATCGACCTTAGGTTAAATAGGTAACAAATACAACTTTTTTAATCTGCTTTGCAGCAGCTAGGGTTACTAACGCCTTACCTAGTCCTACCTTCATATGACACTGTCATGTTCCACTAGCCCAGACTTAGTGGAATATGACACTGTCATGTTCCACTAGCCCAGACTTAGTGAAATATGACACTGTCACGTTCCACTAGCCCAGACTTAGTGAAATATGACACTGTCACGTTCCACTAGCCCAGACTTAGTGGAATACTTGCAAAGGTGAACCACCTCGAAAGCACACTGATTGAAATCTAAAAAGAATTTTCAAAATCAAACAGAGGCGATATTTCTGTAATTCATGATATAAGATTCCATAAGATCCAATTCCTGCCGTTGCCAGCTCGGAGGGTAAGGTAGGCGGTAAACTTACTTTTGCTCGAGGCCTAAGATCCAGCCTTCAGGTTGGAACGCACCATTACCACCTTTGGTGTCTCTATGCGGCGTTCTCTTACCATCAGGAATCCATCTGCTTGTTTGCCTTCCATTATCCTTTTTCAAAGTCGGTCCAAATCGTAAGAAAAACGACCAGTGGAAGTTTAATAAAAACTGTAGTGTACCCTCAAATTACTCTTCGGAGTTATATTTTGAATAATCAATCTCTTTACGTCTTTTATTATGTTGACAGATGGGATGGCTTTTACTTAATAATTCTGAAAAACCTACTTCTGTATGGTAATGGATATTTATGATTATTGCTTCATTTTTATTCACTCCATGCTTTAATTTACAGTTGGGAAAAAGCTCGTATTTAAAATTTCCAGATGATAGAACTTTCGCAATATCTCTAGTCTTTTCGTATCATGCCTTAGGGGACTATTACTCATGAGTTGCAGTGACTTTGCTTGATTTTACACAGTTAAATAGTAAGTAAATCTATAACTAGCTAATTAAAAAACTGCGAAAACCGACTACCACGTCGCAATTTGTTGATTATTTTTTCGATAGATGACAAATGGCTCCGAAATAGTCTCAATAAATTTTATCAACATCCTACTAGTAGTTTTTGAGTTTCACCTAATCATGCATTTATTTTTCCCCGAATAGGTAAGCACACCCACGACTAGCCGAAGACACTAAGTCCCACAGTGTGATAGGTTGCAAGTCTATCGCCAACCGGGCACATAACACTGGGCAACGTTTTATTTATTAGATAATTGAAAATACACAATTTTCTATTTTTATGTTGACCGACCCGGGGTCGAACCTGTGACCCCAAAAAGTCTAGTCCGCCGGACCGCTAATCCACAGAGTCGATATTTCTAAAATTGTATTCCTTGTTTCGCGGAGTTTAGAATAATTTGCTCTGCTTTGCAGTTAGTTAAATCGAACTTAGGTTAAATAGCCTACCTCTTTACCCAGTCCTACCTTCATATGACACTGTCATATTCCACTAGTCCAGACTTAGTGGCAAAGGTCGAAACCTCCTCGAAAGTACACTAATTCAAATAAAAAAAGAATTTTTAAAATCAAACAGAGGCGATATTTCTAAAATTGTATTCCAAATTTGTATTGATGGCAAATAGTTCCGAAATGGTCTCAAATAAATTGTATCAACATCCTACTATTAGTTTTGAGTAACACTCAATCATGCATTTATTTTTCACTAATTTTCGACCTCATCATAACCTATCGTTTGGCTATTGACAAAAAATTTACATAATCGGTTGGCTATTGACGGATAATCGCGTAACAAACATACAAAAAATAAATAAAAAGAACATACTGCAATTGAAAACTTCCTCTTTTTTGGAGTCAGTGAATAATGATTGATGTTTATGGTAAATAATTACTTAAGTCAGCAGGTCTTTTTATGATATTGGAAGGAAAACAAGCAGACGGATTTCCTGATGGTAAGAGATGGATTACAATTCAAACTACCCACAATTGATTTAGTAACACAGATATACAAACCAACCTCGGATGAATTCATTTTGTAATATGATTTCATAATGCCCTGGAGATGAAAGTTGGTTGAAGCAAAACAATTATTTTTGTGAATTTCGTGGCGTAAGTTAAAATTTAATTATAATAATGTAGCCAACCAAATGAGAATTATCAAAACAATCCTTGTGATTATTAGGCTAAGAACTCACGGAGCGTTTTCCACCCGTACCTGCCGCAGTCGTGGAACTGCGGTTTTATTACAAAACTCACGAGACCAATAATTTCTACGGTCACAAAGCCGGCGCGGTTGAATCATCGCCAGCAACTTGTACGGCTCTACCGGCGGGCAACGAGTGCCGCGGGAACTGCAAACAACCGCGCGCGCTGCGGGTGTAAAATGTGCTCTTACGTTTTAAATATAAATATTACATTGTATAGAACTTGCGGGCCTGCAACCCCCGCGGGCGCGGGTAAAAACCGCTCTGTGAGTTCTTAGCCTTAGATAGGTACGGAATAAATATAATTGAAATGTTGGAACGATTGTAAACAGTGATTATCCAGCTCTAAACAACTTGTTTGCACTGTTGTCATGATCTGAAGGGGTGAACGCAATGATGTATGGTTTCCACTAAATAGGAAGGCAAAGAAGCATACATGTCCCTAATAATCCATACTACCCATGCTATAATATACTATACATACTTAATATATAAATACATAGTTACATAGTAATATAATAATAATAAAAAAATATTTTATTGTTAGCTTAGATAATACAAAAGGTATTTATGTCTGACTATATATTCAATAAATAATAAATAAATAAATATCCCTCGACAAGTTACACAAATTGAATCTAGCTCTAAAGTAGACAAAGTATGCGGATGATGGAAATGCAGACATATAAATGTTGATCACACATATAACTTCCGCCGTCGGGATCGAACCCGAGCCAAGCGGTCAAATAAAACTTAAATTATAAGATACACAAAGACGGCCTTATCGCAAAGTCAGCGATCTCTTTGAGGCAACCCTCTAGTATGGAACAAGATATAGCGGACTACTGTGTAATGGTGCTCTTAAAAATATAAAAATGAATCTAATACTAGACAAAATAAATCATCCTAATGCAGAAGCCTGTTTTAATTATAGGTATTAGAATTTAGAACAAGCAATAAAAGTATTAATCACAGTGAACGCAGAAAGTGACGCTTTAACATACTTTTGAAAATATTAATATTTGGAGCTCTCCTGATATCTACGGAGAGAGAATTCCAAAGCCTCATTGCTTGCGAGGTAAAAGAACGGCTATAGTAACAAGTGTTACGAGAGGGAACTTGAAGAGTGTATTAACACTGGACCTAAAGAATTTTACCTCACTGTTGTTACTGGCGTGTATGAAGTAGACATAGTAATAAAAATGAAATAATACAGGTAGAAAACTAAAACAAGTTTTTGATATTAGTCAACACGTAACTTCCTATTGCTTATTACCATGCGTTAATCTAATATATTTTATATTAAGCAGGATTTCCTGCTAAAAGACATAGCATCAACGCCAAGCAAATACGTTCTGGTTCCAGGTAAATAACATAGAATTTGGCATTAGTAACATTTTTTTTAGGAATTTATGTCGCCATCATTATTGCGTTAATCCCATTTGTATCTTGCGTTTAACTCGGGGACCGCTTTTTTGCTCTTAACACTATGGTCTACTGCATCATGTCGAGTTGTTAACATCATTAGGTTCTAAAAAATCAATGAATCCGAATAAATAATTAATTGTTTATTATGAATAACGTTAATAAATCGCTAGTTAATTTTCATGGGTATCTAAAATGATATATCCTAATCTAATATCCTATTTGTATGAAATCTAAATTCAAGAGTAATCCCACTGGACAACTATCGAATGTTGTCATCAGTAATGATATCTGTTTATAGAAATTTCATATTATATGTAGCAAGACGTCTGCTCTATCTCACACTCGACAATCAATAAACTAGTTGCATAACAAATCCGAAAAGATTTTTCAAACCTAACAGTACTGTCGCCGTGTTAGTCCAGGACCGCCAGTAGAAGAGACTATCTATTTTGCTTTCTGTCAGGCAACTGCGAGAAGAGGTTAAGGAAACCAAGCAGACGGATTTCCTGATGGAAAGAAATTCTAAAGGTAGTAGTACTTATCCGGGCACGCCGCTGTGAAATTCGACCATCTAGTCAGATGTCACGGCTTTTACGAGCTGCCTGACAGGAAGGCAAATGGTTTATTCTGCAAAGGAGCCCGGACCAACACGGGGAAAAGATTTTCTGCAATATATCCGCTTTATCAGACTTAAAAGCTGCCACGTATGTGAAAGTTTTTAATGCGATTTTTGCACGTTTTGCTGCACAAACGTCGCATTTAATCTGTATACCATGATCCTCTTATGCCTTTGAGTAAAAGCTATGTTTCATTGCCATTTAAATCAACGACCTTAAGACTGGGTTTAAAAACTTTAGTTTGACATTTTGAGATTACAAATTAAAACGGTAACTTTGTAGTCCCACTTGTACGTTCCTGGGTTAAGTATTTAACTCTGAGTCAGATTCTAAGTAGGGTTAAATGACTTTGCATTTGACAGTTTAACTCATTATTTAAAAAAAGGAACGTACAAGCAGCCCTTATGAAAAAAACATAAAATATAGACAGTTTCAGTGATAAATGACGCGGTAATATTGATGGCAAGACTTAAACGCGGCCCTTAGACATCCTGGATGTTATTGGTGCGTTGCTAACCTGTGGCCGGGATGTTTGGTGAATATCCACAGGCTACCCTACCACCCCGATTGGGAAATGAAAATGCAACTGCGACGGGAATAGATAAGACAGTGGACCCCTACCCGGGAAGTAGCTGCACATTATTCTTCTTCCAGTGGTCAATTGGCCATGACACATTTAATCTTTTTTATGTGTTAACACAGGGACGAAGCACAAGGATCTCCAGGTAAGAGATAACCATGACCTTTAGACACCATAGACGTTGTAGGTGCGTCGTTGTCCTATGGCCGAGGTATTAGGCTTATTGACGTGCAAGCTTACCGCCTACTCTACCCTACGGATCGTAAGACGGTAAGACGTCAGGACAGCCAGGTAAGACGGTAGATCCCTACTCCGACGCGCTGCAGCACGGCACTTATGTAGTAGTAGTAGTATTTTCACGCCCATATCCCCGGAGAGGTAAGCAGAGGCACAACCAAGGCACCCACGACTAGCCGAAAACACTAAGTCCCACAATGTGATAGGTGGCTCGCCAACCGGGCACACATTCAATCCCGAGATTGCATGACGCAAAGCTTTGCACAGATTTTGATTCATTTATTCTTATAGTCTAGTTTTCGTCTTTCAAGCTGTCCTCTTTGTCATTCTAGTTCTATCACGTTTACTTCTCGCATTTTCTTTCTATCTCATTCATGAATGAGACCAGTGGTTTGTTGGTAATAACACATTTAACCTCTGCTTGCCTCATACGAGCTGCCTGGCAAATAGGCAAATCGTCTGTCCTATGGATGGTAGGGCTAATATGGGGAAACTCGTCTCTTGCGAGCTGTTTAGGTAGAGAACCGGATGATTCTACACAGAGAACCCGAATCAAGAAGAGGATTATACAATATCTGATTAATAAGTAATTCTTCTGTGTCTTTGTCAACTAACTCCTCATAAACGGCTGGACCAATTTGTTAGCAATGTTGTATATAGGTATGTTATTTGGGTTTTGAATGGGTTTTGGTTTGGTAGTCGTGGGTGCCCTGGTTGTCCCTCTACCTACTGCTTCGGGGATATGGGCGTGAAGATACTTTTTTTTGAATTGGTTTAAAATACAATTAGACCCGGAAGATGTCGCTATTGTTGGTATGGACTTGATAAAAAGTTTGATTATACATATACACGATACGACTCAAGAAGGGTGTAATTTTGTTCTCACAAAATGTTATTAAATAAAGCTGCCATAAATATTCCTGCTGAACCAATTAAAAATATATCAGCGTATGAAAATTATTCAAAGAAAGCTGTAGTTAAAAAAATTGCCTAGGCTAATTTAAATACATTTACATCACAGTAACCCCCATTTAATCTGATTCATTTCCTAAAACCACCCCTCTAGTGCGATATGTTAAATTTACTTAAAATTTTTACGTGCCGCCGAATATGTTAACTAAGCAGCTAGAATTATTGTGCTATTCATATTTAAATGTGTATTTTTGATGTCGATAAATAAAAAGTATCTTCAAGCCCATATCCCTGAAGAGGTAGGCAGAGTCACAACCAGGGCACCCAGGACAAGCCGAAGATACTAAATCCCACAATGCGAAACCTATAAGGTGGCAAGCATATCGCTAACCGGGCATATATCTAACCCCGGGCAACGTTATTTTTATTAGAAAACTGAAAATATTTTAAATTTTTTTTGTTGCCCTACCCGGGGAATGAACCCAGACAGCGAAAAGTCAAGTCCGACGCCGGACGGCTAGAATTTGGATAAATAACGTTTTGTATAAACTAGCTGACCCGGGGAGCTTAGCATCGCATTTTGGTGACGTACTGACAGCAACGCTACCTATTGAGTCCGATTTAGTTTTTAAACCTTTCAGGGACCCAGTCCTACATATACAAAATTTCAACTGAATTGGTCCAGCCAACTAGGAGTATGGTGACGAATACACATATACAGAAGTATTACGTACATTATTTTATACACCCTACAACCAGCTATTTATTTTGGTCACACCATTATTCGTGATCGGCTCGACCAATTCAAATAATTTTAAAATTTTATTGTTAAGGTACATGAAAGAATCAGATAGCACGATAAATGAAAAATGTACCATAAACAAAAATAAAAAGATAATTATTAAGCGCAGCAAACAGCAACCGACTCCAACTATTTTATTGGGTACAACACCCTTCGCGATTTAACAACTCTTGTTTAGAAACATAGCAAATGGTTGCCAGATGGTCCCACATACATTTTATCAATATTCTACCAATTGTAAATATGTTAAGTATAACTCAAAAACCACTGGTCGGATCATGACAAATCTAACATGGAACCATCTCGGAACCATTAATTATCTTTCTAAAAATAACCATCAAAATCGGTTGACTATAGGCCGAGTAATCACTAAACAAAGATAGAAAATACGTACAGTCGAATTGAGGCAACCCTCCTTTTTTTGGAGTCGGTTAAAACTAAGTTTTTTTCTGTAACAATTTTGTTATAAGCGGCCATTTTCAGTTGGTACGAATTTTGCCATGCAGGAATTACTAATTCATTAAAGAAAACTAAACATATTTTGGATTTTACTCTTACAGCCTCATAAATAGACACGTTATAAAGTTTTATACTAGGAATAAACTAAGAATAAGCAAAATCTCTACTTGTAAACTCAGAATAGCTTATACTTTTTATAGCCTCAGTATAACTCATACAAGGCTTTTTCCAACCCTTACTCTACTTTAAGTGCCGATTATCTATTAGATATAAATTAAAAATCTACTTTTTAACGTCGCTGCGTTTTTTCGTTTTACTTGTGCTAAATTTAATATTTCTGATATTAAAATTATTGTGATGGAATTAAGAAACTAGAACAGGTTAAAGAAATGAATACATGATAAACCTATTAGGTAATGTAAGGAAAACAAAAACTTTCAATTAAAATTGCAATTAGACAACAGCTACTTTAAACATATCTTCACGCCCATATCTCTGGCAAGCTAAACAGAAGCATAACCGGGCTAACCCCGACTAACAGAAGACACTAAGTCCCTCAATGTGATAAGCAAAAATATTGCCAACCGAGCACATATCCAACCGGGCAAAGTTATTTTTATAAGAAAATTGAAAATCTACAATTTTGTTTAAGAATTTTCAAAATCAGCAAAGTTGATACGTATGGCATGTCGAGATATACGTAGTATTCAAATATTCAAATAACATTTAAAACGTACTATCTAATATCACATTTAAATAACATAATATTCCAAATGTAATACCATGTCAGATATTACAAGATATTACACCTGAGTGGTCCTGGGTTTGCAAACTGGCAAATAAAGCATTCGACTGTTAAAGTGCACGAGTTAAATCCTAAGATATTCACCAGCTAACACATACCTCTTCAATCGACACTCATTCTTATAGACAGAGCTCATCTTACAATGGTTAATTTAGAACCGGGTACGAGCAATCATATCATAGTCAACATGGCGAAAACGTATTAATGTACAGACTAAAATATTGTGATTATTCAACGAACTAACTACAGAACTTACATGTATTTAAGGTAAATACCATAATGTCTACATTAGTACTATTTAAACTATGAGCTGCGGCTATATTCCTCAAGCTTCGGCAAACCAAATGTATTTTAAAGATCTATATAGAATTGTTATTACACATAATTAATCATTTCGCTTAAATTTAGATCAGGTCTGCCAATTTCAAAATAAAAGTACAAACTGTAAAAAGAGTAAAAAGTGTGAAGCCGAAGCGCATAATTTAAATAATAGTTGTAGTAATACATTTCAATACATTTTTGATAGTAAAATAAGAATTTATATTTTAGTTGACCCGGCCAAATTCATATCGGTTATTAACAGCTGCATAAGGGCCTGGTCACGACTTTCGGTCTAGAGCGGCAAGCGGAGAGCGGAAGCGTTGTGCACGCCACGTGACTTCAGTAGCGGTTAGCGGCAGCGGTAAAGGTGGACGTATTCAGAACATGGTCAATAGCATGTCGTTACCTAAAATATCCCATCTTTAATTTGAAAACAGCACATTTCGGCATCCATGTTTTTATTTATATAGCTGTTAATTGAAGGGAACTTAGTAAATTCTGGAAAACATTGTTTTATTTCTTCCTACAATATTTTTATAACATTTTTTATTTATGTTGGGGATGTTTCTACATCCATATTGGTGGCCGATTCAAAACTTCTGCGTTAAAAGCCTCCGTGTTCATATTCGCTACAAAAATCATCGAAAATGTCTTATTCCGCTGAATACGCTACCCACGCACCGCCGTCTGTGCCGCTCTGTCTCGTGGCGTCGCACCCATTCACTTATGCGTTTGTTCCCGCCGCTCCGCAAACCGCGCTCCGCTGTAGCGATCCGCTCGGACAAAACCGCTCGCCATTTCGCTATGAGCGGTATTTCGTGGCGTGCTTCAAACATTTGTATGATTTTGATTGTACCGCTCGTCGCGCCGCGCTAGCCTGCCGCTCACAGCGGCAAGGTCGTGAACGTACGCTAAAGCTTGTATGGATTAAAGCATTTATTTTCACATTTTCCCTACAACTTTACCGGTTTTTCTCTTAATGAGAACCTTCTACTAGCAATAACCAACACAGCAGAAATATAATTATCAGAATTTGTCCATCCGTTCAGGCGTGATGTTGTGACCACGCGAAATGGGGATAAGTTTTATTTATATATAGACTAGCCGGCCTGGCAACCTTCGTTACGCTTGGCATTAGATACTAACAGTTTTCATATGGGAAAAATACGGTATTGTTTTTCACATTTTCCCTGCAATTTTGCGGGTCTTTCTTTTGCAAGAAATTTTTCTCATAATAGTTAGCACAAGAAAAATAGTTAGTCAAATTGGTCCACCCACTCAGGCCTGATGTGCGATTATTACCTGTATAAAGTATATCTTACGAGATTGGACCAGTGATCATCTGTATATTGAAGATAATATCACACTAATATTATAAATGAGAAAATTTCTGTTTGGATGTTTGTCCGTCAATCACGCAGAAACTATTGAAAGGATTTTGATTAAATTTGGTGTACAGACAGAGTATGAGCTAACTTGGGTGATAGCTAAAAGCTAAGGAAAGGAAAGCTGGTTTAAAATAGTTTAAAATAAAATGGGTCTAGGCCACTAAACTGGTCAGTACAACACACTGTTAGCATTAAAATGTTTGTCTGTCTTTATCATGAACGAGATTCACGAGTCATGACGAATATAATGATATATGAATGTTGGCTGGTAATTAATGTATATTTCGGGAAAAGGTATATATAAAGGTATATAAGGTAAGGATACAGATTATCCTACTTACAAATAAACCCATTTAAGGTAAAGTACTTCATTATGTAGTTTTATTATGTGGCTTGTGCTTCACAAATTGTCCAGTATTTCTCCAAGTTTCTCAAAGTCTTGTAGCTTATGAATTACAGATAACTCCATGCAGTATAAAGTGACGAAATAACTTAAAATCGAGAATGTAGAGAAACAAATATACATATGTCTTAACGCCAAATTTCCCTGAATGGTCGAGTGTATAGTGTCAAGTGCAAGAAGTTCGACGATTAAGCTAGTAAATAAATATCCGAAAACTTGAAATGTGTTAGCAAGAAACAATTTTATTTATTAAAAAACTTCCGTAACGAAAAAAACTAGCACTCCCCACTCCGACCGGCACAGCGGTGATACTTTTTAGTTTTGCCATCTATCGATGAATCGCAGAACTTTTAATGACTTTGTGATCACGCTTGTCTCAAAGAGTTCAGCAACTCGCCTCTAGGTGGCATTAGTTATATCAGCGTTACTGCGCATTCGTAATCCCCCTCTTTGCACCGCAATCTGGTGACTCATGCCTGCTTATGCAATAGCTTTACCGCGTCAGTCTCCGAGTGCCACACGTCTTTTTCTTATGATAATGTTATAAATTCTTCCGTGTTTGTAATTATAAATAAAATAAAATACAAGTAGTTCCATTGTAAAGAGCTAACTTAGTGTCAATTTAATATCTTTAAAGTAATTATTTAATATGCTTTACTTTTAGGTTTCTTAACATCAGCTCTATTCTTGGTCGCTGATCTCAGATAAAAACACATTCGTTCGATTTTCATTAAGTAAATCGCGTCTGTGGTCTAGCAGTTCAGGTATTGGACTTGACTTAATGAGGTCCCGGGTTCGATTCCTGGCTCGGATAAAAAAAGAGCACATGGTTTCTAATTTTCTAATAAAAAAACATTGCTCAAGATTGGATATGTGCCCGTTTGGCGATAAGCTTGCCACATATCACACTGTGGGACTTATTGTCTACGGCTAGTCGTGGGTGGTTGTGCCTCTGCCTACTGTTTTGGGGATATGGGAGTGAAGATACCTTTACTATGTATGGATGCTACCGGCAATTGTAACTATTAAATAAATAATTAAGTGCAGTAAAACTGCAAAAACCGACTCCAATTGTTTCCTTGGTACCATGTCAGGATTTGATCATTCTTTTTTCGAAATATAGTTCATCATTGATGTGGTCGTCAAGACAAATGAAAAAATATACACTATTAAGTACAAATCAAAAACCACAAGACGGATCGTGATAAAACTAACATGGGACCTCCTCGGAATTATGACCTATCTTTCAAAATAAGAACTATGAAAATTAGTTGACTATTGGCCCAGTAATCGCTTACCAAACATACAAAAAAATATACAGTCGAATAAGGTTTTTGAATTATTATTATTTTTGCGATAAATAGAAAGATCATATATAAGTTTCATAACAAAACTATTTTGAAAAAAAAAATTGGAATAATTCAAAAGTTATATCAAAATAAAAATAAGTTTTTGAATCCAGTACCGAAGACACGCCGACAACTCCTGAACAAACCCGAGTGAATGTAACGTCATAATGTTAGTTTAGTAGTTAGTTTAGTTAGACGTTTAAGTAATGAATTTATTAATATTTATGTAATAATTTTGATTAAGTTGAAAATTTAAATAATTTGATAAAAATATAGGTTATGTATTGGACTAGATTAAAATGAATGAATTTCATACTATAATGATTTTTCTTATTATTATTAATATATTATATTTACGACAAAGTTGAACATAACCTATAGCTTTGTCGCCGTAACTCTCACACGATACTCTACAATTTATGAAATAAATATTTATATTGAACTTATATGAAAAATAAATATTTAAATATTTCTATTGACATTATTTTTTAACAGACTTTCCTTGATGCCTTAGCACCTCAAACTTCAGCAGATTCGAACCGAACATCATTTGTCAAAAAATTGTTATAAAAAATATATCAACATCAGGAATGTTATCAGACTTTGCCTTTATAAATCCTTTGTCACACATAGGCAGACGGAATTAAGTAACAAATTTTTTAGCAATAAATTTTCGATATTATTGACAAGTCACTTGTAATTGCCGTAAACGCTATACTATTCTTGAACAGCTATAACATTATGACGTCACAATAATCGTGTCGCGTTCATAGTCACGTGATTTTTAATTAAATTTTATCAACTTTTAATTGCGTAGAATTAAATGAAAAAATATTTTTTTCAGTTTTTCGCATTACACATCGATATAATTAATAACGAAGTTTTAAAATACAAAAAAAAATTATAATCGCCTCTGTGGTCTAGCGGTCCGGGTGTTGGACTTGACTGCATGAGGTCCCGGGTTCGAATCCCGGGTCGGCCAACATAAAGAAAATTGGATTTTTCCAATTTTCTTGGTCGGGATTGGAAATGTGCCCGGTTGGCGATAGGCTTGCCACCTATCATATTGTGGGACTTAGTGTCTTCCGGCTAGTCGTGGGTGCCTTGGTTGTACCTCTGCCTATCTCTTCGGGAATATGGGCGTGAAGAAAGATTTTTTTTATTTTCAAAATCCCAATTGCAAACCTCCTTCGTTTTAGGAGTCAGTTAATAATGGTGAATGAAAATGGTGAATAACTACTCAAAAGTCACCAGATTTTTTTACTCAGAAAGAGTAATCATATTCCAATATTAAAAAATTTAACCTAAAACATATAGATGAATGCACTGCATTTTGGTCAAGTCAGATAATAAAATAAGCTTAATCCTTTTTTCAGGTGACGTAAAATATTCGCTGGTGCTGATCGACAATGAAGAAATCATAGCCGTGAACCAGGTAAGCTATTGTTTTTATAATTACCTGATCAGATTTTAAAATATAAAAAAAATTCAATTTTTAAAATATAAAAAAATTATAATGAAAATTCAATCTAATCTACAAGTAAGACGAGTTTATAGATATTTGATATTGGTTATTAAAACCGTAGTCTTTTACTAGACCGTAGAGTAAAATGTGTCCACGTAAATTGCCACTTATTACTACCGTTGCTACTATGACATAAGTGCCTCACAAGTATCATAAGACGCCAGTGGAAGCCATTTCATTATTACTTAGATAGGATTTCTCCAGCTACAAAGTTGCAATTTTTATCCTGACTGTACTGATAGGATAAGGAACTTATACTAAAACTACGCAGAAAAAAATTAGTTTTGGAAACTGATGCAAATGGTATACATTCGATCATTTTGAATTCTAAATGTTTCTATATTATCAATAACTAGCTATTACTCCGGCGAACTTAGTATTCGTTCCGCCTGTTTAGTTTGCATGGGAAAAATTAAAACGTTAGTTTTCAAAGTGTTCTTGCACTCTAACACAATAAAAAGTATCCTATCTCCTTTTCCTGGTTAGAAGCTAACTCCCCATTAATTTTTAATGAAATCAGTTCTGCCTTTCTTGAGTTATAAATAGTGTAACTAGCACAACTTTCTTTTACATTTAAACTAACTGTTAGGTCGACATTCGATTCACCGTCCTGTTTAGGAACGATCAAATTGCTGTTTTTCTTAGTTTCCTCGCAGTCGATCGGGTTAAAAAGTATTCCATATCCGTCTCCTGGTTTTAAGCTATTTTAGCCCAATAATTTTCAGCCTTGTCAGTTCAGCCTTTCTTAAGTTATAAATAGTGTAACTAACTAAAGAGATAGAATATTCGTTTTAATATATATGCCTTTTGTTTCCTGTTTCATACTTGTACTGAATTGAATGGATAGAAAACTACAAAGGTGGTCTTTAAATAAAATGGATCCAAATTCCATTTTATTAAGTATAGATAAGAAATTTGAAACTTAAACTATGTATATATCGAAATTATGTATAACTATATTCGGTATTTAAATCTGAATAATAGCAAAATCTAATCGGATTATATTTCAATTAGAAATGATTTACACGAAAACGTCGACGCTGCCTCAAGCGTACTTATTAACATGAAAATAGAAATAGGCTCGTCGTTTAGTTCATTACAAAAAAAATTAAAAGCACTTTCAAATTTAGCAATATAAACAACTTGCATATTACAAGAAGAGAGTTTACTCATTTAAGCTATGAAACGAAGCGATTGCTCATTGGCTTTCTCTTAAATAAATGTACAAAAAAGTCTGCCTACACAATAGCCCTAAATTTTTTTCATGTTAATTACCTTAAATTTAGAAAGAAGCCTTATCAATATTCAAAGCACGATCTGACGTTCCCGTGACAAATCTGATGGTCTTAAAGATGTCACGTTTTGGAGTATTATAAACTCTGCTGGTAAATGTAACGGTGAAGGACGAAGTTCTTTAGGTAATCTCGTTTAATCTAATTTTTAATACTTTGGAAATGCTGTCAAGGGAAATTGTCTGTGAAAATTATGGGTAGAAAAGATAATTGCATTTTTATTTTAAATATACCTAGAATTTTTTTTATACCTACCTTTTTTTTATACCTAGAATTTAATATTTAAAAGAAACATTAACATATGACGCGTAGGTACTAGAAATCCTATTATTGAATTTGTAATAACTAATAAGTATGTATTTTTGTAAGAACGGATGTAAGAGTTTTAGTTGATGACCGTAGTATTGGTGAATGAAATTGTATAATATCTTCGTTGTGCTTGACGGGAAACTCACGTTCCCATGCTAGATAAGTTATTCCAAAAAAAAAGAAATTGATTTTTATGAATAGGACAGGACATAGGACTTATGATGGTAAGAGATGTCCGTGGTCTACAGACACAATAGATGTTGTAGATGGGCCACTGGCTTTTGGCTGAAGTGTTAATTCAGTCAAGCAGGAATGCAAATGGTCTATTCTACACCAAAGTATCTCTCTGGAGTAGAATATACCATCTGCTTCTCCAACACATGGCAAAAAATACCATACGGGTGATACGATCATATAACATACCAACAAGCGATGTACCTGCTAGAACCTTTAAGCCTTACGCTAAGAACTCGCGATTTCTAATCGCGCCCACGGCGGTCGCGGTTCTGCGATTTATTTCAAAACTCACGAGACGGGTGATTCTTGCGGTCCCGCAGCCGCCGCGGTTGAAATTATCGCCCGCAAACTTGGCGGTTGATTATCGCGCGGGAAGCGGTTGCGATTAAATAATCACTACAAATAGTATAAAATGATCGCCCGCCAAGCGAACGCAGAGCGCGCGGTCGTAACCCGCCGAGGCATTTACGGGCAGACGACCGCTCGCGGGAACTGCAAACAAACGCAGGGGCTGCGGGCGAAAATCGCGTCGTGAAATGTGAACTTAAGTTTTGCATATAAATCTACATTCTACGGGATCTGCAGGCTCGCAACCGCCGCGGGCGCGGGTAGAAACCGCGCCATAAGTTCTCAGTATAAGAATTCTCGGAGCAGTTTTTACCGCAGGTTTTGTAGAGTGTAGATTTATATGCAAGTCTCACGACGCGTTTTACACCCGCAGCGCGAGCGATTAATTGTGGTTCCCGCGGCAGCGTTCGCTCGCCCGTAGAATCGTACAAGTTTGCGAGCGATGATTTCCACCGCGACGGCTATGTGGACGTGCTACTTAGCAGTCTCGTGATTTTTTTTAAATAAAACCAAAGTTCCGCGACCGCCGCGGGAGCGGGTAAAAACCGCTCCGTCAGTTCTTAGTCTTACTGTTAGGTAGATAGTACATACATACATACATACATATCTTTACGCCAAGTCCCTTACGGGGTAGGCAGAGAGTATCAAGTGCTAGACCTCACGATCCTGATAAACCTGTCTTGCTTCCTTCACATTCATAACCCTTTTCATACAAACACGCCGGTTTCGGAGACTCTTGACATCACCCTCGGATAATATCCGATTGATCTGATCGTGAAATGTCAGCCTTAGTCTCCACGGGTACCTATATCCATCCACATTCACGTTGTATATCTGCCTTGTAAATCTTTCATCTGTCATTCTTTCCACATGACCGAACCAGCGGAGCATGCCCTTTCGCATTTTAACACCCCCACTTTCTTTCAATCCCACTCTTTCTCGGATCTCACTGTTACGAATGCGGTCAGCGAGCGTTACACCACAGATTTTCCGTAGTGCTCTCATTTCGACCGCAGTTATCCTACTTTCATGCTCTTTCTGAAACACCCAACTCTCGCTTCCATAAAATAACGTTGGAATAAGCACAGAATTATGCAAAGCGAGTCTAGCTTTTTGACTCAAAACCTCACTTTGGAATAGCTTACCCAACGCTCCATTCACATTATTCCCTGCACTCACTCTCCTCTCTACATCCGCGGTGTACCTTCCATCCCTGCTAAAAGCACAACCAAGATATACAATTTCATTCACTTGTCCTAGCACTACATCATCAACAAACTAAGGGCCCTGTAACTTGTACAGTCCATGCGTGAACCCTTGCCTTTATACAAGGGCACGATGACCGCACGTCGCCAGTCTTCGGGTACTCTGCCGGTCTTCCAACATATGTTTCCAACAACAAAGAACCCAGAAAGAGTCCCGGACGGCAGGACCACCAATCTATAAAACAATAATATACTTACATGTAACAAACTAAAACAATCGATGCCAATTTTCTCCGAAACTGGAATTCGAGGACCCTTTATTAGAGGAAATTTGACAAGGTTATCTTTTCCACAATAAATGAACAGCAAAACTGATGTCCGATTAATAACGTTAGGTAATATAATTTATAGTATTCAACAACCTTCTAATAAAGAACAAATGCACAAAAGAGAAAACCTCTCTTAAAAAACACAATTCGATGTATAAAAATAACGCATACAAAGCAAAGTTGTAAATTAATTCTGTCATGTCATGTTAATACTGATATTGCACTGAACGTCAGCAAAATTATAATATTAAACACGCGGCGATGTAAATGGTCGTCAACTTGGTTTGGAGATCAAGATTTTATTTTATTATTTGTTGTTTCTAATCTATTTTTACTGTATTGAATTTAATTAACATCCCTGGACAAGATACACAAATTGAATCTAACCAAATCATCAAATCAAATTTATCAAAAAAAGTAGTTCAGCAAATGATATGCTTGTGCTATGGCACGTATTTTGAACGGAAACTAAATTATAGAAATTCCTGATACTGAGAAATGCATGACGAATAGCCACAGAGTAGCAAGCGTGCTGGTCGATAGCACACAGTCTACTAATGAATATCAACCCGGACGCATAAGTTTTCCCAGGAGGTCCTCCGCTCGAGTAGGCCTAGCACGATCAATGATTATAAACCCTCATTTTCACCGATTCTAAGAATTCTATTACATGGTAGGTTTTGCTGTCAGTTATTCCACAATCACTAATATGTCTGAAAGATAAAGCGTTTATGGTGGTGACTGATGTTTTCATGAAATGAAATTATAATTAACTAGATGTTTCGATCTTTGACGTAATGCAACCATCAGTCATTGTTTTAATTTTGACTTTTGATGTAATCCATCTGTCATAAGTCTTCATTTACGATATTTGAGTGATCATGTAATTGTGTTACGTCAAAAATAAACAGAATAGTCAGCATGTTGTTAAGGTTCTTATATCCAAAACTAGCTGCTCCAGCGAACTTCGTTCCACCCATTCAGTTTGTATGGGCAAAATTAAAATGTTGTTTTTCCTAGTTTCCTTACAGTCGATCAAGTAAAAATATCCTTTGTCAGTCTCCTGGTTTATAATTACCTCCTTATTAAGTTTTGGTCAAAACGGTTTAGCCGCTTTTGAGTTATAAATAGTGTCACTAACACGACTTAATTTTATATATATAGATATCTTGCGTCAAAACGTGATTGACTTTGTGAACCTTTGATTTGTCTGACCATCAGTCAAAGTTATAGCTTTCTACAAATTTCCAAAAACCCGAGCACGTGGCAAGTGCTAATAAAAATACCTTGAGAGTCATAACTTATTGCCTAATATCGATAACATTACATTGTATAGCAAACATTCAAACATTTATGATTGACAATATTGATAGAGACTTGCATGACTGTGTAATGGACGCCTAAGACCGTAATAACTTTATTAACAAAACAGTGACTAGCATTGCCTAGCACTGACTTCTAGGCAACATAAATGTTAATAATTTATGCCTTTGTTGTATTCAAAATAGTCATAGCACAAGTTACTTTGTTTCATATTTTATAAAATATTGATTAAGATGATAAGATATTTGACCCCTGTAACTATTACAGATGTTATTGGTGGGTGGGGTGAGTTACTATTTTTAAAATAATAGCCAATAATTGAATAAAATTGTCTAAACAAGTATTTTAGCCCTAAAACTTCACAATGTCTAATATATTGATTAAAAATGTTAATATAGCCTACTTTTAATAAAATGGAGTTGTAAGTTTTTATTTTTCTAACTAAAAATGTGTATTTTGAGCCAATAATATCTCGTTTTAATAATAGGTACAGTACTACTATTTAAATTATGCGCTTCGGCTTTACACTTTTACACTTTATACTTTTATTTTTAAATTGGCTGACCTAACCTAGATTGAAACCAAATGATTAATTATGTAATAACAACTCTATATAGATATCTTTATAATACATTCGAATTTTCGAAGCTTGGCGAATAGGCGGCGGACGGACGGAGAGCCGACAGTTTATAAATTTAACAATGTTTTTTTTGAATTGTAGAGGTACGAGTAAAACGTATTTTGTAACTAGCCCTAGGTAACACACAAAGTCATACCACAATCTACAACTAGCTGAAGACCGCTAGACCACAGAGGCAATGCATGAAGTAGAACAGGCAGTGAACTAACTGACGCAAAATACTTATCACCTATGGGACTTTTCATACAAACACGCCGGTTTCGGAGACTTTTGACACCACCCTCGGATAGTATCCGATTGATCTGATCGTAAAATGTCAGCCTTGATCTCCCCGGGTACCTACATCCATCCACATTCGCATTGTATATCTGTTTTGTCAATCTTTCATCTGTAATTCTTTCCACATGACCGAACCAACGGAGCATGCCCTTTTGCATTACAACACCAACACTTTCTTTCAATCTCTTTCTCGGATCTCACTGTTACGAATGCGGTCAGCGAGCGTAACACCACAGATTTTCCATAGTGCTCTCATTTCGACCGCATTTATCCTACTTTCATGCTCTTTCTGACATACCCAACCTCGCTTCCATACAATAACGTTCGGATAAGCACAGAATTATGCAACGCGAGTCTAGCTTTTTGACATTACAATTTTGTATTTTTTTTATATGATATTGTAATGCAAACAAGCAGACGGATTTCCTGATGGTAAGAAATTCACGCCAATTACATATCAAAGGTGGTAATGGTACATTGCCAACCTGTGGCCGGGTTGTTAGGTCTCGAACAAAAGCAAGTTTACCGGCTACTTTATCCTTTCCACCGCAACACGTCAATGGCAAGCACTGACATGGCGGTAGGAATAGGTAAGGCGGTGGTACTAATATGAGCGAGTCACTACGAAACTTTACAACCTACTCAGATGTCACGGTGTTAGTGATGGTAAGCCTCGCCTTTTACGAGCTGCCTGGCAGGAAAGCAGATGGTCCAATTTGTAAAGGAGCCCGGACCAACACGGTAAAAAAAATGTCCGCTTAGTGACTGATTAAAAGATAATTGAGGAACCTGAGTGGAGCCTTAAGTATCATCTGCTAATCGTGGGCACGCTGGTCGTGTCTCTGCCTATAATTTCAGGGCCTGATTATATGTTTTTTGCAGAGTAACGGTGTTTTTTACCGACAAACTGATGTTCGTCTCTTATGCACTGCTACATACGAAAGTGGCCTAAATTCGTATAGTTTTATGAACTCAGTCTGTTAACACCCTTAAAGGAGCTGTTCCTAAATTCGAACAGAATCTAATATTAATACCAAACACTCGCCTTCGACCAGTACTCAAATATCTCCATCTCTCTCTTACAAGTGCAATATATCTTCTACTAGCTGTTCCGGCGAACTTCGTTCCGCCCGTTCAGTTTGTATAGGAAACATTTAAATGTCGTTTTTCCTAGTTTCCTCACTGTTGTAGGGGATAAAATGTAGGTACCCCATGTCCTTCTCCCGGTTCTTCTCCATCAAGTTTTAGCCAATTCTGTTTAACTATCACGACTTTCTTTTAAATATATAGACGATTCATCTTTCATGTTTTTTTTTGTTTTTATTATCTTTGAGGTGTATTCTGCTATTCGGGGCGGAGCCAAATCCAAAGAATCAAAAACCATGAAAATTGGTCCAACAGATCTCGAGTTATAAGTGTTGTAAAAAAACCCGACTTTGTTTTATATATATAGATTTCTTTGTATTAAATCATTCCCTAAGGTTTTTGGAATTCAGTTACCTTATACTGGTATCTGTATTTTAAAATTTTCGACACTTAAACTAAAAAACAAATGTTTGAATATAATATTTAATGGATTATAGCTCAAGATCCATAGACCTCCCGTAGCCAGACTTTAGTAATTTTACTGAAGCTGAAATTTTGTATGTTAGAGTATGTTTCCAACTCAGGATATAAGGGGTTACTATGAAATTGGAATCACAGTGGATTTCAGACAGTAAATAACTTTTACCTTTTGGAAATCGATTCTGAAGGATTTGCTTGTCTTACGGCCAACATTAATAACCTATCTAAGATATTGTGCTATTTTAGATCAGTGGTCAGGTAACCACTGCTATTTCACAAAATTAACAAAAATATCAACAAAACTCAAGGTGGATTAATAAACACGGAGTAAAGTACGCCAAGGTTTAACTTGGTATTATAGTCTTTATTGCAATGTGATACAGACTATAATATCAACTTAATATTACTCCTACGTTAGTCCATAAGACGGTAGAAGGTCTATCTCTATCTGTGGTTAGATTATTAGATATTGGCCTTTAGGCAATAACGGCAACGTGTCAATAATTTGGCCATAACACAGTTTATTTTTTTAGAAATTCGAATGGCCGGTAACGAAGCCAGTGTCAGCTGGCGAGCTGCTGACGGTGGAACTCTTGGCGCGTACTCGCTGGGGCACCCCGCGGGTCCTCGGGATTTACCGACTTGGACTCCACATCCTTGTCGAAGATGGACAGCTGTTGATCACTGACTCCCTGGTCGATGACCGGAATAAGCCCGTACCGGTAAGTACAGCTTCATATTTAATAAACAATAAAATCGTAATTTTATATTTCCTTGAAGAAGAATTTCTTTCTCCACTTTATAAAAATGTGTATGTATTTACTTAAGGGTTAAGAAGTATACTTTACGGCACATGTACTTTATGGACATCATTTGTTTTTTTTTCTTTACTTTTTGCCACTGGCGTTAGCATTTGCCATTTGTCAAGTTGAAATTTGCATCAAGTTACCCGATTTAACAAAATCGATTTTAAATTATACAAAATTAGTCATAAGTCATCAAAGTCATGTCAGGGTCTTAAGTAAAGCGATGGCCTCATTACTCAAGCTTATTATAATACACTAACATTTTAGTGACTGTTTCACTGTGCAATTAACGAAATTTTACAAAATGCCACGAAAATTGTCAGATTTCAATTAAGACATACAAGAAATTTAATGATTACGGAAAAACTACGGCCATCTTTTCTCTCGATCGATGGTATCAAAAGTCCACTTGGTTTTCGTTAATTATGACGTCATTTTGACAGATCACTGTAGTAAGTGTGCTACGTTTACGTTAAGGATAAGTTCATCTGTAGGGTTACTCTTGAAACTCGATTATATATAATTAATCGATACTTTCCCCGTGTCGGTCCGGGTTTCCCCGTGTTGGTCCGGGCTCCTTTGCAGAATAAACCATCTGCCTTCCTGCCAGGCAGCTCGTAAAAGGCGAGTACAGGCTTAGCGTCACTAGCACCGTAACATCTGACTAGGTAGAGTTTCGCAGCGACTCACCCGGATTGGTACCACCGCCTTACCTATTCCTGCTGCCATAACATCATTACGTGTTCCGGTTTGGAGGGTAAGGTAACCGGTAAACTTACTTTTACTCGAGGCCTACCATCCCGGCCTCAGGTTGGCAACGCACTATTGCCACCTTTAGGTAGGTAGGCTAGGTATTTGGTATCATCAGGAAATCCGTCTGCTTGTTTGCCTTCCAATATCATAAAAAAAATACTAATTGTTAATAATCCGCTAATTATACTAGCGGATTATCAACAACTAGTTAATAATAAACGATAAATTATTTTATCTAGTTTGTTGAATTTATGAAAATAAATGTCAGTTATCCACTAGTACTGTCTTTAAGAGAGGTATTTATGAATACAGTATTAGTAAAATGGCATAATACCGATTTCCAATTTGCATGAAATCGAGATTAAAGAGTAACCCTAATGTTCATTAATTTAAATTGCGAAATCGAAAAATTGGAACTAAGCTGCTGTTTAATGAAAACGCCAAAAATGGAATTACTAGAACTTTTTTAATTACTTTAAAACGCTATTCTGTAGGTAAAGTTCTCAATCAAATTTATTTATTTTAAATGATAGGTCAGCGAATAAGCACACGGGTCTCCTGATGGTAAGAGACAACCGTGGCTTATAGATACCATAGATGTTATAGTTGTGTCACTGTCCTGCGGCCGGGATGTTAGCCTATCGTGAAAGGCTTCCTGCTATCTCTCAGGAACTGAACATGAACGAGTCACTATGGCGGCAGGAATAGTTAAGGTGGCGGACCCCTACCGGGCAAGCAAGCAAAGACCACCAGTGATCTTGTTGTTAAAGACCTATGTCTTAACCAATGACCTTAAAAGCTACTCCGCCTTGCCATTTATCAGATCTATTCTAGACAGATCTATCTACAGATACAGATAGATCTACATCTACGAGACAGATCTTTAAGTCTACTTAGCGAACCCGGACCAACACAGGGTAAAGTTTATAATAAAAAAAGTATTTTCACGCCCATATCCCCGAAGGGGTAGGCAGAGGCACCCATGACTAGCCGAAGACACTAGGTCCCATAATGTGGTAGGTGGCAAGCCAAACGGCAAGCCAACCGGGCACATATCCAATCCCGAGCAACATTTTTTTTTATTAGAAAATTGGAAATACCACATTTTCTTTTTGTTGCCCGACTCGGGATTCGAACCCGGGACCTCAAGAAGTCAAGTCCAGTGCATGGACCGCTAGACCATAGAGGTGATAAAGTGATAAATAAACATCACATTAGCAATTATGTTTACCAAACAGATGTTTGTCGCACTCGGAACTACAAAATCAATTTACGGGCGCATGTCGCTTATTACTTTAAAAGGTATTGACGGAAACGAAACGATGTCCGTAGAGTACGTACGTCCAAAGTAATTGCCTTTAGTAATTATTTTTGTAACTAGTTCTAAATACCAAGGATCTATGGGAAAGTGAAAGCAAGAAAGCGGACCCAGATTTAACAAATTTGCATTTACTAGTCCCGGCATGTGATTTTTTATATATATTTTTTAAACTTTTTTAGCAAAGTTATTTCGCTGTACACGGCTAAAACAAATATATTATTTTAATATTTTAATCGATACAGCAGTTTTTTTATTATATTTTTGAAACTTAAAGCGTCTGTACACATGTCTATATTTGTATTTGCGTATTTTACAACTACAGAAACAACAAATTAGGCTTACCGAAAAGCTGTTGTTTTTTAAGGGTTCAAAAGACTATATTAACACTGGCCACATACGTTTTTTCGCGTTGGTTTATTATACTTAAAGCGAATACCATAAAGTAGTAACATGCGTTCAAAAATTAAGTCCAGCTGCAAGTGTTAAATTTATTTGTTATAAAAGTATTTTTGGATTCTGTATAGCTAAATTTATTTTTTTGTATGAAAAAGAAAGAATTATTTGTTATTTGTCTCAATATGAGGACGGTTAAAATGCCATTTTGCCGACAAACATCGAATAACTACACAAACAACCATATAAGGAGCTGCCATTAAGTTAAAAAAAATAATAAAATTATTAATAACATTTTGAACAAAAATTTTGACTATTGACTATCCCACTTAGACTTGAGGACAATGAAAGTTAATGAAGACGACCCATATATCTGGGTGTACCTAGTGACGAACAAAATTTGTTTTGGTCTTGCAGTCAACCTATTTTAATATTTTAATTATTTTAACCTAAGACTGTAAAACACGACTGATTTTACTCAGCTTTGTGACATTTTTCTAATCTAACTTCATTATTTCATTTGTATAAAAACAGCATATTTCAAATTCATTGAATCTGAAAAATAACATCAGAGGAAATATTCGCAAAGACTGACTTATTAAGAGCTCATTTGTGAAAAAAGAATGAAACACATAGCTTTATAAACTTCTTTGATAATATTTTTATTCATAATGAGATACTTGTCCGAGACTTCCTCAGTTCGACAGTTAGGTACGATTTTCATACAATCTTTCACTCTCTATTGAAGTCCTTTAGGGGTTGATTTTTTAAAAAAAGCCAATGTTTAAACCTGGATCTTACGCTATGTGCCTTTCATATTTCATTAAAATCAATTCAGCGGCTTTCAGACAGACAAACTTTCGCGTTTATAATATTAAAAATGTATATTTATTTACCACGAGATGGAAACCATCGTGGTGGAAATACGAACACAGACACGCCATGAACAGGGTTTTTTATAATAATATTTTCTTCGTATTCAATGTTATTTTATCTCACTAATATTATAAATGAGAGAGTTTGTAAGGATGAAAGGATGTTTGATACACTTTAACATAAAAATGACAAAGCGAGTTAAGACGAAATTTCACGATAATGTGGATTTAGCTTGTTAAGTTATAAAATAGCAAAAAAACTCATAGACAACTGGTACCAATATCTGTATTAATAAATGTCATAAATATTAGTAGGTGTCGCTTCTATGTTATGGCCAGGACCTAAGACCACGTCTGGTAGTCTACTGGCTACCCTTCACTACAGCACCAAACACGACATTGACGAACGACACTTTAACATCAGGAATAGGTTAGATGGCGGTTTTTACTCGAATCAGCTCTCACACAAGGCCACTTATTACACTTTTTAACATTTATGTACATAATTTACCATAATTCACACTATTCCCTGCATACACTCTCCTTTCTACATCGCAGTGTACCTTCCATCCCTGCTAAAAGCACAATATACAATTTCATTCACTTGTTCCAGCACTACATCATCAACCAAAACTCTTACATCCGTTCTGGCTACGTCTCTTTCAAACACTATTATTTTTGTTTTCATCGCATTCAAATGTAAGCCCCTTTCTTTACAATCTCCTTCCATAACTGCGACCAGTGTTTGCAGCTCAGAGCCTAAAAGTGCAGCATCATCTGCACTAAGCAGGCACTTCAGCACTTGGTCACCCATATGCATTCCCATATTCAATGATTTCAAAACCTTTGAAGACAATTGTCCAGATATAAGATAAGCAAGCGTGCTGACAACACACAACGCTGCTTGACGCCAATGTTACATCAAACCAAAGCGATATGTAGCCAACCACCTGCACACATGCTTTACAATCTAAATACATTGACTGATTTCCTGATTGATTGCCTGTCCATTCCATAATCTGGTAAAATGTTCCAAAGTCCTTCCGTACAACCTTATCAAACATTTTTTGAGATCCACAAAACCACAGAAAACCTTCTGGCCCACTGCCACATGCTTCTCTACGATGTTACGGAGCGAAAACACTTGATCCGTACATTCTCTTCCAGACTTGAAACCGGCTTGATCCTCCCACAATATTCAATCGGACACCCCTTGCATCCTCCTTTCAATTATTTTTCGATACACTTTTGATGCTAAACTGATCATACTCATAGCCCTGTAACTTGTACAGTCCATGCGTGAGCCCTTGCCTAATTATGATAACTAGTGGTTGCTCATTGGTCAAAATTCGACCATAATAAATTTTAATATCTTGTTGATAAGAACGCCATCCTCATTTCTCAAGACCAACTACTACTTACTACTTATTTGTACCGTTTTGTAATAAATTTAATTGTACACAATACAGAGTTCATTCATTCATTCATTCATTACGTTGTTTCCAATCTTTTTAGAGCGCCATCTGTGATCTTTTATCGTTATCATCAATAAATTTGTTTGTGTGTGTCAAATGCATGCTAGTGTGTGTAATATTTTATTTATGGATTTAATGTACTTTATAAACATTATTATTGAAAAATATTAGCGTTCTGCACTTCCCCTACACAACTATAAGTGTGCCAAATTTTTTGCTCCTGCGTCCGCGCGATTTTCGTAAAAGGGAGTCCAAAGTTTTTGTATCACATATTAATATATAGATACTGAGCACCAAAAAATACTGAACCAAATCAACTGAACCGTTAGAAAAAGATTTTTCACCATCCGAATTCCAAAATATCTTACAATAACTTCCCACATCGCATAACTTGTTCATTTCGAATATCGTAATCCCTCTCTGCACTATACTCGTAGCAGTATGTTAACGTATGCTTCGTACTTCATGAAAGTTTTGGTCGTTACGTTTTGACTCTTTGATTTGAAAGCAGGAAAGTTTCTCGGCAAAGGAATAAAGCTCTTCGCTACAGCCCTCTTCTCATAACATATCATGATTTTGTTAATATGGACTTTTACAGCCCACCTTTTTGACAAAACTTATATCATATTTACATTGTTTGCCTATTTTCTTATGATATTGGAAGGCAAACAAGTAGACGGATTTCTTGATGGGAAGAGGTTCACGACGTCTAGAGATACCAATGGTGGTAATGGTTCGTTGCCAACCTCGAACAAAAGTTAGTTTACCGCCTACGTTATCCTCCGAACCGGTAAACGTAAACGGTAAGCACTGAAGTTGTGGCAGCAGGAAAAGGTAAGGCGGTGGTACCAATCCGAGTGAGTCGCTGCGAAACTCTACCACCTGGTCAGATGTCACAGTTTTAGTGACGGTAAGCCTGTGCTCGCCTTTTGCCTCATAATGTCCCCAATTAAGTGTTTTTAACATAAGAATTCAGAGAACATGTACATTGCATATGGCTCTCCTATATATAAAAGACAACCGTTATATGTAAGGCATCGCTGTCCTGTGGCCTGAATCTTAGGACAACTATGTTAGTCTACTGGATAATGTACCCCATGGACCAAAAGGCGAGAATGTTACTATAGGGGTAGGAATGGGTAGGGTAAGATAAATCTCTACCCGGGGCTAGATGCTGCATAGCATTCTGCCACTTACGGACTATAACATAAAATAAGTTTGAATGAAAATCGTTACACTACGCTGACTAACCCGCGAGCAAATGTTAAAATGTTTTTCAAAGTTTGTGTTATTCATTATATGGTTTATACCAAACAATTCTGAAAGGAATTTAATTAAAATTAATAATACGAGTATGTATATGGTTTATTAGATTTCGCATTGCGCAAAATGATGTAAAATATAAAGTGGGTTGTTGTTTGGAGGTGTATTGAGGTAGCTTTTGGTAAGTCAAATCCATTCATTACGCACTGTATTTACTGTTTTGTCGTACTATTTTTTGGTGGGAAATCGCGAATGAAATCATTTTATTTGGAATTAAAGCATAAACAACTTACGCTGGATTTCGCCGTCGAATTTAAACGCAACCGAACTATAAATGCGTTTAGTCAATTGTCAAGAGTGTTAATCATGTCAATTTTATTGTCAAATTTTATTGATAACTTTATTGTGTTCATCTTTCGGGGGTGAATGGAAACATGACACTGTTACTATAGCGACAGTAACAGATAAGAGGGTGGACCCTTACACGGGCAAGTTGCTGAAAACACTCAACAAGTAGTCGTTCAGTCCACGAAGAATTTAATATTTGCCTCGAGAATGTTCAATTCATTAGGCTTATAATGTGTAGATAAAATTGTTGGCTCAACAAACATTTACCCTATTATGAGCATGTAAACATTTTACTGTTTGAAGTCCTAAGTAAAGAATGTATGTAATCTTTCATATTATATTTCTACATATAATACGAAATTAGAAAGCTGTGTCTACATCAAAGTTACAAGTATTTGAAAAAGAATGTGTAAATATCGCTTTTATGGTTTTATGGCTCTTTGGTTGTCTAAATGAGGTCACTGGATCGATTCCTAAGTAGTCCAACTCAAAATGTGTTTTTTCGGTTTTCTAATGAATACAATGTTGTCTGGGATTGAATACGTGCCCGGTTGGTGATAGATTTATCCCCATGGTGGTACTCTAATGCCCTGGATGTATCTATGCCTCATGTAGGGACATGAGTGAGAAGATACTTTTGTTTTGTGCCTACTTTTCAGCAACTTTTAAAGTATTGGGTACGAAATATTTCCTTAAGTTAAGTATTCTAAGCAATAACCCGGACTATAAGGCACTATTACAAACAATTTGGTGAAAATCCATAGAGTAATTTTTGCAATAAAAGTGAACAGACATACCTACACGTTTTTGATTCTGTATCAGTGTACAATACGTAGTAATCTTTGTTTTTAACATATATTTCATGTACAAATTTAGTTTCTATTGCTGTTTTAAGAGATGTTACTAGATTTTAAAATGTTACTATATTTGTTTTACTAGAGTCGTTATCGTAAATGTAGTAATCCTAAGTATAATTTGACCGCATCGTTGGACGAAGGGCTAGCGCAAACGCCTAACTCTACCGACCAAGCGCGAAGCCCAGATTCGATTCCGAAGGGGACTGGCAATTTGTGTGACGAACATTTCGATATCTACATTTCGGGCCTGGGTGTTTATCAAATTTTTTGCGGTATTTATTTAAGTATTTCTATTTATTAGAATCGTTTACCAACACAATTTCAAAATTTGCTTACTTAGGGGTAAGATTCAATTTGTGTAACTTTAATTAATAATAAATATCCCTGAACAAGTCACACAAATTCAATCTAACCCCAAGTAAGCAAATTATAAGCTTGTGTTATGGGTGTTAGTCAACGATACTAATACGAGTATATAGAAATACTCAAGTAGAAGGTTGTGTTTTGCACTCTTTGCGATGGATTCCTGACCTTCAGTTTGATTTGATATCAGTTTAGTCGGCTAACTAGTGACTATCAAGCAATAAGCTTCGCATCTTAGCTGTTTGCCCATATACCATACATATATATATATATATATATATATAAAGAATATAGGTGAAATTAAACATTGGCGCTGCAACTTTGTTTTATCAATTATATGAAAGGGATCATGCGACTGAGGAGCATAATATTTGCAAATTGTTACTTGTTTTCTACCTTATCGCCGGCAAATTTCGTTCTTGGTACTTGATAGTTTCTGCCTACTTTGCAGACGGAACTCGCATGAAAATGTATTATGTACATGTAAGATGACCTGTACTTTCAACTGTTTTTCTACAATCCGGGTTTCCAGTTTTATGATCCCTTTTTATACTAAGTCTTGACTCCTATTATGTCTGTAATTTCTAAATTACAAGACTTATGACTTGGAAAATTCATTAGGAAATCTGTAAAGCATATACTACAAAACGGATTGGGAAATGGAATTCGAACTACGCATTAATTAATTATAGCCCATTTACAGTTTGACTTGAACCTCTCTCCCAAGGGAACTCCTTTAGAGAGCGGGATGAAACGTATCCTATAACCTTTCCCGAAACTTAAAGGTAACTTGGTAGGTGACCAACTTAAATTTCATTACGATCGATCCAGTAGGTTTGGCAAGAATCGTGATCATTTTACAGACAGACAAAAGTTCAAAAATATGTTCTGCATGTAGTTTTTTAAAATATCTTTGATGTATGGAATTCACTCTTCTACAGTTTTATTTTAATTACATTTTGGTCTAATTTATAAATTCTAATTTCTAATTTAAAAAACACTTAATCTGTTTTGGGGGCTCCAACAAATGCACACAAACCAATTTAAGTTTTTTTTTTGTTTTGCAAGAATCTTATTTTTATCAAAACAGTGTATTGAGGTTGGATTGGCTGACGGGCAGTTTTTTATTTATTTTTACGATATTGTAAAGCAAACAAGCAGACGGATTTCCTGATGGTAAGAAATTCACGCCGCCTAGAGACACAAAAGGTGGTAGTGGTGCGTTGCCAATCTGAGGCCGGTGCGTTAGGCCTCGAGCAAAAGTAAAGTTTTCGGCTACTTTATCCCCTAAACCGGAACATGTCAACGGTATGCACTGACGTTATGGCGGCAGAAATAGGTAAGTTGGTGATAACAATCCGGGCGAGTCCCTGCGAAACTCTACTACTAGACATAGTGTTATGTCACGGTGTTAGTGATGGTAAGCCTATGCTAGCCTTTTACGAGCCTGGCAGGAAGGCAGATAGTCTATTCTGCAAAGGAGCCTGGACCAAGATGGAATACAATCGTGTGATCCAAATTAGAATTAGCTTTTATAAAATTTGCGATTACCGAAATTCATTACTTTTACTTTCACAAGACTCATTTGTCTTAGTTATATCAAAGCTGTGTATTCGGGTCAGATTGGCTCGTGGCAGTAATAACAGATTCTGTACACGTTGTATAAACGAGGGCTCAATATGAGGAATATTTGAATATTCCGTAAATTTCGCTTCAAAACAGCTCCGGGGTAGAGCTTCCAAAACATTCCGTGTTTTAAATATACACGACACCACGTACGTTATTGCAATTCCTAAAATTACTTTATAGTGTTCAAAGCGAGTTTTGGCGCCATCAAGAGAAAAGATGGTCGAAGTTTTTTCATAATTATTGAATTTCATGTTTATATTGAGTGAAATTGGTCAATTTTGGTGGCATTTTATACAGTTTTGTTCAGTGAAAGTGCACAAGTGCACAGGTGCACAAATCACGAAGAAATTAGCGTATCGTGTATTTCCAAATTACCAACAAATCTAATTACATGAGCTTGAGTAATGAGGCCACCGCCTTACCCAAGAGCCTGAAATGACTTACTGACGACTTATAACTAATGACTAATTATAATTGATTAAAATAACTATAAAATTTGATGCAAAATTTCTACTTAACTAGTGGCAAAATACTAACGTATAGGCCAAAACCTAAAGAAAGAAGTGTTCAAAGCAACAAGAAAATGTGGACTTTCTGGTTAAAAAGCAAGTTTCCTCACGCCCATATCCTTGAATAAATAAGCTGACAACCATCCATGACTAGTCGAAGACACTAAGTCCCACAATGTGATAGGTGGCAAGCCTATCACCAACTGGGTACATATCCGACCCCGGGCAACTTTTTGTTATTAGTAGATAATAAAAGACTTTTTCGTTTTGTTGCTTGACCCAGGCTTGACCCAGGACGTCATGAAGTCATGTTGGTATATTAAAGTTTGGCGCAACTTTCATATCAAAAAATAAAAAAATAAGTTTTCTATGTTTCTTATTCGCCCAAATCATATGACACTAGTTGCCTTATATCTGAATGCCTTTAGACTTACTTTCAAATTATACGGGTTATACTTTTTCAAGTAAACTTTATACAAATTCGATTTTCTATGTATCTATGGAAGTCCCGCCTCTTATTACGTAGTATTTATATACTCTTTGGTATATTATTTCTACCCGGTCAAGTTGCTGTACATTTTTCTACCACCAGTGCTGTTATTACTAAGGCTGCCAACCGTGCCGCTATTAACGTCCCGTTTCTAGAACATAAACGACGTCCCACTCGGAGTGTGTGCGGAAAAAAGTGCTTATTAAGGAATATAAATACTCTTTAGCAAGACTTATTTTGCTTATTTAAAGAAAGCTTATAATTGTCATAATGGCGTATAACATAAAGTACCTGAATGCCCTAACTTTCCTCGGTATCCTTTTAGCAAACACTCATTGACTGCGTGTCACTTAACAACGCCATCTGCTGGAAAAACTTTATTGCTCCCAAAAATAGTATTATCATTTGCCAATAGATGTCAGGAAGAGTAATATTTTTCAGTTTTAATACGAATAAAATGACAATTTCTAAAAATGATTCCTAGCTAGATCAATTTATCGCCCCCGAAACCCCCTAAATACTAAATTTCATGAAAATCGTTGGAGCCAATTCCGAGATTCCAAATATATATATATATTTAAGAATGCTCATTTAAAGGTATAAGATTACAGCGTACTGTATAGGAATATTATTATACTCTTTAATTATAGCACAGTCTAGAACTACACGTTCATTATAGGTACCTTTTATTAGTTGAACTAGGTGGAACTAGGTACTATTTTACTTTTCTTAATGATTAAAAAAACTCTTTTTAGTTTCTAAACAAAATTGTTTGTATCTCGCTTTTTAAATTCTTGTCCCGCATTAGAAAGAAGACCCATTCAAACCTATGCTCACTTCTGACGAGCTCCCAAATAGAGAAGAAGGCGGTCAATTTAATACAATGACCGCACATCAACAAGGGAAAGACGCACCTGTAAATAGATATTGTTTAAATTGAGCGTTGTTAACCTGAGCTGGCATTTTATGTTCATTAATAAAGTTAATTGCTATTCAGAAATTCGTTGGTAAAATTATCCTAATACACAGCGAAATATGATTTATGAAAAAGGTTTAGTAGTAAATGATTCACTCGCTTACATCAAAAATTAACGAGATAAATTTGTGCAAATAATTTACGTTTTGCTAATGGCTCCAGAAATACGTTTTATTATATATCTTATTTCTCTTTCCACCAGCAAGTTTTAAATAAGATATTATCTGTTAAGAATTTCAAGATATAAAGCTTTTCAGTTTTTTTTAACACAAACTGTTATTTCTTCATGTATACATATAAACACTTTTACAATAAACTTTACGATTATATGAAAGGTCTACCATTAAATAAATTTAAAAAATATGTCAAAGTGAAATTTTATAAAAAAGGATACTACTTATACCGTTGCTGAATATCTATCGGATAAGAGTGCTTGGGATTAATTGCTCCTCATACCATTCTCTTACTAGTAATAATGTGTACTGTACTAATAAATTCGTATAGAACAAGGGAAAAAAAAGACAAGCTCGCTCAGTTTCTTGCCGGATCTGCTCAGTATGTGGCCGCGTTCCGATCCGGTGGTAGTTTTTAGTATAATATAGACTCGTCACAAGTAACTCTTGTAAGGTGAATGTGTTTTATATAGTTAAATAGAATAGAATACTTCTATTCAATTCTGTTCATGACATCTTAGTAATTATCTTTACGTGTAGTCCCTTACGGAGTAGGCAGAGTGAGTCGAGTGCCAAATGTCACGATCCTTTCAGGACTGCAATATTTACATTCATCTTAACTCTTTAACAAAATGTTGTAAAATTAATAAAATGTATATTTGTAAAAAAAATTGTTACTTTATTTTGATAAAATATTTAAGACAGGATAATGTTTGTTAGCTAGTTACAAACAATTTTCTCTGTCCTATTGCCGGTAACGTCATTACCAAACCTATTATGATAAATAATTATAGTTTTTTCTTATATCGAGTAGGTATTATAGACTTTTAAAACCAAACAGTTTAGTTAATTGTACGGAAGTTTTATCTAATACTAATTATTTGGCCGTGATACAAACTTTCGTATCCTGTTGTAGTACTTTGGAGTTCATTTTTGGAAAAGTAACATATGCTTGAACTCATATCTTTAACTATATTCTTATCACATTTAGTCAGAATCGAAAGTCGAAAGAGCAAGAAACAGACTTCGAATTTATAATATTAGCATGAATAAGTCATTTTCAGTTTTTGTTTAATATGACTTAACTTTGATAAATAGTACGATGCCATCTTCTATTCTATTTCTGACGCAAATAACAAGAAATGACACAAAATTCACAATTTTCGATTCAATTAAAATACGTCCTATAAATTTAAACAAAAATGCGTTACATTTCAATAAAAACAACTTGACGTTTATGTCAAAATTAAAGCAATCTTGGTAAAGCTCCAAAATGAAACTCTAAATTGTTCGTAAATGGATGAATCTAAAACAAAAGGTTTAATTCTTTATTTGGGAAAAATACTTTCATTTCCGAACGTTTCTGAATAGAAAGAACAAAAAAGGAGCAGTTTTTCATTCATTTCTGGATTTGCGCCTAGAATGTTATTGCTTCTATTTTCTTTGGTTTTAGATTTAAAAGACTGAGCTCGAAATTATAAGCTTATATTTGTACTTAACTTAGACATTCATAAATGCACAAAAAGAACTTCAAAGCTAAATGCCTTCATCGCCTTCAACATCTAACAATCAAATAAGAAAAAGCAGATTGTTAAACATATTTTCAAATTATGAACCTTATTATAAAATCGATAAACCAAAAGATGACCCATTACGGGTGGATTTGGTGAACTTTGGGTGGTCATCTCGAATATTTTTTGTAATTATTTTAGGTTGCTTTATTTATTACCAGTAGAAGTTTTTTGTGAAGAGAAAAATTGGTAAAATTGCAGAAAAAACGGGAACAGTACTTTATTTCTGTACCGTGTTGGTCTGGGCTCCTTTGTAGAATGGACCATCTACCTTCCTTGCCAGGCAGCTCGTAAAAGGCGAGCATAGGCGCACCGTCACTAACACCGTGACATCTGACTAGGTGGTAGAGCTAAGTAGCGACTCGCCCGGATTGGAATCACCTCATTACCTATTCCTGCCGCCATAACGTTATGACGTGTTCCGGTTCGGAGGATAAAATAGTCGGTAAACTTCCTTTTGCTCGAAGCCTGACATCCTGGCCTCAGGTTGGCAACGCACAATTACCACCTTTGGTGTCTTTAGGCGGCGTGAATTTCTTTCCATCAGGAAATCCGTCTGCTTCATAAAAAAAAATAGTAGCTGTAAATATCAAGCGATACGATGTTCGCGGGATCGGCTAGTTATTTATAAAAAGAGAGGTCTTTTTTAAATAACTTCCTTCGTTGCAACCGACAGACACCACTCTACTGTCTAATAAGACTATAAAAGTAAAGGGAAAAGCTGTTTATTACATAAAATTTTTCTTATTTTTTATGAAGTGCCTTGATGTAATCATAAATGCATTTTCCTCTATTCAAGGAAACAACGGAAAATAGTTTGGATTTCTTTACTTTAATGTTAAAGCATCTAGCCTCAAGTCTGCGATACTAAATAAACGTTCACGGTTTTGTAGATACTTATTCGTCTGTGTATTTCTTAATCTTTGTCTAATAACTGAAACAGAGAAACCACTACTGTGTGTGTGCGTATATACGTGCGGGCGTGAGTGTTTGCGTAGCGTAAGTGCGTGTATATTTTTATGCAGTAGGAGAGCGAACAAGCTCAGAAGATCCTCTTATAGTAACACAAACACAATCGTGGCCTGTCTCTATAGAAGTTATGGTTGCGTTACTGTCCTGCTCCCGAAGTATTAGGCTAATATGCGAGCCAACCAACTGCCTAACCCTCCAACCGGAACGCTATTATTCCAAGCACTGTTATTATTGACTCTGTTATCACCTGTGGTATTGTTGGTAATAGCCTACTCATATTATTTAGTATAGTATTTGCGACCTCTTACGGCTACCAGGTGGAAAGCAAATGAGTTCCTGTGTAGAGGGAGCCTCTACACAGGAACCTGGACCAATACGTGGATAATGTAAAACGTAATGTAAAACACCTGTTATTTAAATTAACTATCATTTTAGTAAGTGTGTGTGTGTGCATGTGTGTGAGTGAGTGTGCGAGTGTGCGTATGTGTGTGAGTGAGTGTGCGAGTGTGCGTATGTGTGTGAGTAGTATAGATCATCTGCTTCTCTGCCAGGCAACTCGTGACTCCACTACCTACCACCACTGGTTTTAGAGTCCTGTGCTGCAACTTTCCTGGGTAGGGATCCACCGGTTTATTTATTCTTACCGCCACAGTGACCATTATGTTCCTGGCTGGAGGTTCAGGCAGACGAAAGACTTACAAGTAAAATAAGGTAGTGTTTTGATGTAGATAGTATATCCATTCCTATACTTTTTATGCGAAAGCCTGTCCGTCTGGTTCGCTTTTATGGGTGAATCTCATGACCGTTTTGTATGAAATTTAATAAACATATAGCTAATTAAAGAACCGAGTTCGAACAGCCTTTGACAAGTACTTATTTTAAAAATCAACAACCAAAAACTATAACGTGGATGAAAGTTTGGATCAATTTATTTTTGTAACAAAACACTGCCGCCTCATTGGTCGAGCGTACACGCCTAACTACACTGACCAACCGCGAAGCTCGGGTTCGATTCTCGACGGAAGCAGGCATTTGTGTGGTGAACATTTAGATGTCTGCATTTCCGGGTCTTTAATACATTATTGTTGTTACCGGGTGTTTATTAAATTTATTCTGGTATCTATTGAAGTATTTCTGTGTGTTAGAGTAGTTGAATAACACCCATAACACAAGCATATAATTTGCTTACTTTGGGGTTAGATTCAATTTGTATAACTTGTCCAGGGATATTTTTTTATTTATTTATTATTTATTAGCCAAGTCGCTGACAAACAGCCAGTATGTATATAATTATTTATAATGTAAGGTCCAGAAGAAGCTCTTGATATTAAAGAGTCTTAAACAACAAGATCTGTTTCCAGTTTGTAAATGAAAGACTGAAAGTCAGCCAACTTTACGAGAAATGCAGTAGTGTTGGAGAAAGTTTTATCACAACATCAAAAAGTTTAATTGCATATCACAAAACTGAACGTAATTTGCCGCGATTTTAACAACTTATTAGTCAAAGCGAAGGAAAATGTTATTTGCTTGTAGAGAAAACTTGGACCTAAAACACACCTATTCATTCTTATATCATAAACTAGCAAACCGTCCAGGCTTCACATGGTTACAAACTATACATATAAACCTCCATCTTCAATCACTTCATCCTATTAAAAAAAACGTATCAAAATCCGTTGATTAGTATTAAGGATTTAAGCGTTTAAAGGAACATGGGGACAGAGGAAGCGACTTTATTTTATACCATGTAGTGATGAGCAAGTTATCAGACTGTTCTGCTTTCACGGATAAATTTGATGAAATTTGGTAGGAATTTAGTTAAAACTCTAAGTTAAAGTAGGTTTTTTTTCAGAAATCTACCCTCAAAAGACCATAATAGGGATGAAAGCTTGTATGAAAATCGTAATTTCTACGCTGAAGAAGTTTTGGGCAAACAGCTAGGAATACCATAAATGCGAAAATCTGTCAGTCTGTTACGTTTTTATGATTAAATAACTGTACCGAATTCAGTAAAATTAGTTGATGCCCCGGGTTTAAACTTAGACTGATTTTTTTTAGAAATCAACCTCCAAAGGACGACAACGGTACCTACACGATTTCATGAAAATCTATTCGACGCTGACAACGTCGCTGGTCTGCATCATGTATTTCTATTAATGCCAATGTTTGAGAGAATAGACGGAGTTGTTATCTTACACGCAAAAACTAGATTTAAAAAAGTATGAAACTTGACAGTAATGTCTTTCTAAAGAAGAAAGAAATGAAAATGGGTTAAATGGGTTGGTGATCTACCTCCAAGTTCTCTATTCGTCGTTAATAGCTGCATAACCATTACTATTAACGTAGGTATACGTAATTTTAGGTACTTTTAAACACAGTACTAGCGGGTTATTAACATTTAGTTACAATTAAATTCGTCAAGTCCAATAAAATAATTTACACAAATTTTAAAGAAGGAAAAAATTTCGCCCCAGACAGGATTTGAACCTGTTTGTCTCAAACCGACGAATGCCCTAACCATTTGAGCTACTGCGGCTTCAAGTCAAGAAATTTTTAATTCCTTTCTTACCCGTAAAGGCGGGTAGTTACGTCCTATAGATACACAGTTCTGACTACCTGCTAAATGAGTTCATCATTTCAGATGAAATTCACTTTTATAATGGCCATAACTTTGGCCCAACCACAGAACAAGTGCTAAGAATTAACTTCGAGAAAATAATTTATGTTTATTATTAAAATTCTCCAGTAAAATGTTCAAAAGTACCTAAAATGACAACTTTGAGAGTAACCCAAGTAGGGTTACTCTCAAAGTTGTCATTTTGTTAGTTATTGTCAGGAGCAGCTTCATTTAAAAAGAAGTCAATAATTATATAGTTAAGACAGACAGCTTATATAAAAATGATCCATACTCCTTGACTATCTCGTTGCGCTTGAACCGAAGGAGTTTTGCTATTTTGTTGTTGTATGTATTAGTTATTCTCAGAAGTTTCAAAAAAAACAATATTCACACTATCGGGCCAGCTAGTATATTTTAAAATGTTTACATACCTTTGAATTAATAAAAAGTTTACTTAATCATAGTTTAGGTATTTGTATATGTTTTGAAACTGTTAGTCACCTCTAAACGTGTTAATCCCCTCTAAAACCCTACATTTTGTTCTATTTTAGAGAAAAATACATAAAACATTTGTGTGGACGCTTCTAGCAAATCCTTTTAACAAGATCGTCTAACCGTTTGTGACATTATTTCCTTTGAAAAGTAGGACTTATTGTGAAAAGTCACTGACATCCTCTCTCTATTGTGAAGTTCATCTTTGAAGGTACTATTTTTAACACGTTCTCAAACAAAAAGACAAGTTCTGTACGAGATTTAAATTAACTGCATTCAAGATCTTTTCTTCATTTTTTTGAAAATCAGACGTTTTAGGAATTATTAATATTGGCTTTTTAAAAGTTACAGTCATTTTAATCTTTGTTTTTTAAATTAAAAAAATGATTGCAATGTAAATTAACTGCTTTAGATATTACCCGCGGTTACTTAAACCTACGTATTATACCCTGCGAAAATTGTTTAGATTTTTGAGGATCAAATTCTTTATTTTTTATCATTCTTCAGCCTATTAAATATTTTTGTACACAAAAAACTTTAACTCCCCTCTGCGACGCAAAAAAGCAATATAACATATTTTCACATTTATTATTAAAAAAATAATAAATGATAAAAAATTAACTGTTTAGAATCAAAGTGAAAATTCTTGGTCTTGTGTTTAAGATATTTGCATATGTTAAGTTTCTTCTGTAATTTGTGTTGTAGATTTTTTGTTGGTATTTTTCTATGACTGAAGGGATATTTCAATTTTATTGAATTTGAATAAAAATAATGAATAAAAATAACATCAGTTGAAATATTAGCAAACCAACTGATTTACAAAGATCTCATTTGTAAAAAAAACGAAACGCATCGTTTTATAAACTTCTTTGATCGTATTTTTATTCATAACTAGCTGTCCCGACGAACTTCGTTTCGTCCGTTCAGTATTGGATATAATAAAGTATTATTTTTCCCATTTTCCCTGCAAGTTTCCCGGTTTTTCTCTTTATAAGAACCTTCTCTTGACAATAACTTATACAATAATATAAGAATTAGCCAAATCGGTCCAGTCGTTCGGAAGTTATGAGCTTACCAACACATTTAGCGATTCATTTTTATATTATAGACTATAGTTTGCTTCGTCAGCGTAGAATAGTTTCGATTATTATACAAACTTTTAAACTCTATTTTAGTCCTTTGCGGGTTGATTTTTTTTTAAAAAAGCCTTTATTTGAACTCAGATTTTTAGCTATATGCATATCGAATTTCACCAAAACCAGTTCAGAGGTTTCGCCATGAAAAAGCAACAGACAAACAGACTTTCTAATTTATGGTAATGTTAGTATTAATTAATTATGTATTTAAATAAGGCGATTATGCATTCTTTGCTATTGTAGTAGTTTTTGGAGTGGACTACAACACGTAACCATTTAGTTAACGTTAAAGTTTCACATTTAAGTTTCGAGTCACATACAAACACATCCTTTTCTTTTCATACTGAGTTATCCTGAAAATGATTTATTAACTGAAATAGAATTATCGACGTGAAGTCGGGGATGTAACTAGTCTCATAAATACAGGAGTTCTTCCCAACTGTAACCATTACCTTCGAATACCAGAATAATTTCCCAGAGGGACGGCCGAAGACAATTGGTTTCACACTTTCTTGGATGTACTGACATAAAATATAGATTAGTATGGAACAGACAGTAACGGAAAGAGAATTGGACTGAATGAAGAAACAGTGCAACCAATATCTACTTCACATTGGAACAGAATATAACAAGTGGAACAGTATGTAACGTAGTGGAACAGAATTTGACCGAGTAGGATGGAGTTAAATCATTAAACAATATGTAAATGGATGAAATTATGAAAATCAAAAATAGAAAAAATGGAAAAGGCTTATACAAAACATGTAAGGAATGGATAGATATAGCATTAAATACTGTTCACTCGAAAAATAAAAAAAATTATAAAAGTAACGCAAGTATCTATGTACGAATTTTTTTTTATTGTTGCTTATTTTTTTATTTGATTTACAAAAAGTACCTATACCTGTGAGTCGTCAAAGCCATACTCAATAGACGTTTGCATTTTTGTAGACATTGCATTGTAGACAGTGAGTTATTTTCATCGGGTACACGGTACTAAATTATTGAATAATAGTTATTAACTTATGTCTAACACTTTTTTTACATTAAGATTAAATAATTTTCGTCTTACGGATTCTTTTCAATAACTCAGATATATAAACCACATGAGTATTTTGATTTTTTGACAAACTTAAACACTCTTTGAACTCGTTTTACTAAACACTGTCTAAACTTGGATTCTCAACCAATAAAATATTGCTACGTCATCCACGTGTAGCATGTTATCGGTTGGATGTTAACTTTAGACAATGTTTAGTTAAAAGGCGTCTTGTTTTTTTATGGTAGGGCGGTCGCTGTCGGCCCGTTAATCTACGGTTTGATATAAAAATATTCCCTTCTTGGAGTCGTGACAACATTCTAGTTACTCTTGATAAGGGTCTTGTTCATGTCAGTTGTATAGTTTTAATAAAAGGTTTCCTTTAACTTTTCCGAAGAACTTTAGCAAGATCGGGAAAAAACATGGACAGTTTGATAGACAAATTGGGTGAAATTAGTAAATTTTGGTGATATTTTGTTCAGGCAAAGACATATGTGTAAAGTATCTACATTATTTTATCATTTCAAATGTTTCGTGAATCATTAAAACTTGAAAAATGGAAATTGCTTATGCTCATGCCAAATATAATGAAAAAGTTACAATAAAGTTTTTGAATTTAGAACAACTTTAAAGCAAAAGTGTTTGTTTCATTTTAAATTTCAAATTCTATAGGTAAATATGCATAAAAGTTTTTCGAACACGACAATGTGCAAAACTGGATCAACTACTTAGGCACAGAATAAATATCTCCCCCCCCCC
>NJDC01001100.1:166864-195501 GCA_002245475.1 Calephelis virginiensis
ACAAATTATTTTTCTGGCAATTTAGGCAAAGCACACTCTCTGCAAAGCCTGGTAGGATGTAATATATAATACTAATTTAGAGAATTTTTATTATTTTTTTAATGATCAGTCAATATTTTAGCCGAATCCTACCTTAACTCTTGTCGTTTGTAGTTATGAAAAATAAACCTATCGATTCAAAACAGACAGAAAAATATTTTGTGTGCCAAGTATTTTTAAAATAGAAAAATAATTTAGATTTCCATTACGCCTTTAACAAAAAAAAACAATTAATAATAATTGCATAAATTTGTAACTGATCGGACTCAGGGTGGACTTGAATTTGAAAAATAGTCACAAAAATCACCAAATAGCGACATGGTAGGTACGTAAAGATGAAATAGCTCGAGTCGGTTTTTGCAGATTAAATACAATTAGTTTTCTATGGTATGCAAAAATATACTTAATTGACGCAGTAGTGAAACTAGAGTGGATTTTTAGCAGTTTTGCTGGGATTAAATAAATTCAAAAATATCGCCTCTGTGGTCTAGCGGTCCGGGTGTTGGACTTGACTGCATGAGGTCCCGGGTTCGAATCCCGGGTCGGCCAACAAAAAGAAAATTGGATTTTTCCAATTTTCTAATAAAAAAATGTTGGTCGGGTTTGAAAATGTGCCCGGTTGGCGGTAGGCTTGTCACCTATCACATTGTAGGACTTAGTGTCTTCCGGCTAGTCGTGTGTGCCTTGGTTATACCTCTGCCTACCTCTTTGGGGATATGGGCGTGAAGATAATTTTCAAAAATACCTCAACAAATAATACGATTCTAACCACTTTATTAATTTGAAAAGAACAGTCAAAAGCCATAGCTAACAAATAAGGTTACATTTTATTTCAGTGCTCGTGGAATCAATCTATCCTCTCTAACTTTCCTTCCCTCGTTGTGGCGAGAATTGAAAATGTACAGGAATTTATATAAATAAACTGTGGTATTCTTCCAGTGAAACACTTAGTAATACAAACGACAGTTTATCCTTTGAATCTACAATTAAATTGAAATTGAATCTCTACTGCTACATTATTTTTATTGGCAATCTATCTGGTATTTCACAAAAAGATACATTAGGCATAGCATAATAAAGTTTATATTTAGATTACTATTACTTTTCTAACTTTTAGACGCGACGTCTTTCCTAAAAATGCAATAGTCAAATGTCCATTTTTTCCTTACCATCTACTAGAAAAACCGCAATAGTTCATAGGATCTCTGAATAAAATGGAAATAAATACTGATCGAAGGAAGCCTAACAACACGCATAAATTGAGTGCTATTGGGATGTAATAGTAAATTTATATTTCTACTATAGAAAGAGGCTTCCAATGCCCTTACCATGAGTTTACGGCACTATAGGCACTCGCTAGAATGTCCGTAAATTGTTGTTATGAAAACTTTGAGCAGCCTCTCAGCTGGTAACTAAGAAAACTTAATTTGGGCCAAAAACGCTGTAGATTTAGATACGTAAATTACCGTTTCATTTCAGCTCAGAGCTGCAGAAGTCAGAAATCAAGGTCACGTTGAAGACCATGAGTTGCTATAGATTCCATTACGTTAAAAATCTGAGCATTTATAATGTGTTGCTATGGACTCGTTTAGTTAAGGTCATGAGCCTTCACAATGAGTCGCTATAGATCCTGTTACGTTAAGGCACTGAGCCTTCGCCATGAGTTGCTAATTCCGTTACGTTAAGGCTCTTAGTCTTCACAATGAGTCGCTATAGATTCCGTTACGTTAAGGCTCTTAGTCTTCACACTGAGTCGCTATAGATTCCGTTACGTTAAGGCTCTTAGTCTTCACAATGAGTCGCTATAGATTCCGTTACGTTAAGGCTCTTAGTCTTCACAATGAGTCGCTATAGATTCCGTTACGTTAAGGCTCTTAGTCTTTACACTGAGTCGCTATAGATTCCGTTACGTTAAGGCTCTTAGTCTTCACAATGAGTCGCTATAGATTCCGTTACGTTAAGGCTCTTAGTCTTCACAATGAGTCGCTATAGATTCCTTTACGTTAAGGCTCTTAGTCTTCACAATGAGTCGCTATAGATTCTGTTACGTTAAGGCTCTTAGTCTTCACAATGAGTCGCTATAGATTCCGTTACGTTAAGGCTCTTAGTCTTCACAATGAGTCGCTATAGATTCTGTTACGTTAAGGCTTTGAACTTTTACTATGAGTTGATGTTGATTACGTTACGTTAAGGCTTGGAGCCTTTACATTATAAGCCTCCGTAAATTATTTGTACTAAAACTTTAAATAGTGCCTCTACTGGTTACTAGAAATAATTACAATGCGCTATAGATACGTAAATAACTTTATTACCTGTAGAGATTCAAAAGCGGAGACGCTAGCGAGAATAGCAGTGCAAAATAATAGTAAGGGTGCTGATCCAGAACAAATTAAATTATCCACACTGTGCTTCGGCTGCGAGCTAGTTAGAGATAAAAACGGCGAATCTATGAATGTGATGACGTTAATGGATAGTGGAGGAGCGCTGGAGCCTCAATTAATTATTAAATGCAAATTAGAAGCACTCGCTTCGATTCCACTACATATTCATATGGAGGCTGACGTTAATGATATATAATTGGCAACATGAATAACAAAACGGTCTATGAAATAAAATGTATCTTCACGACGATATCCCCGAAGATTTAGACAGAGGAATAACCAGGGCACCCACGATTAGTCAAAGACACTAAGTCCCACTGTGTGATAGGTGGCAAGCCTATCGCCAACCGGGCACATATCCAATCCCGAGCAAGGTAATTTTTATTAGGAAATTGCAAATATACATTTTCTAATTTTTTTGTTGTAAACTGTATCCATAATCGTTTATCCGCCGAAGGCATACACAGAGACACATCAACTTGGAACACTCCTCGTTTTGCATTAGGGGTTAAAAGAGGGTGTGGAAGTTTGTGGGAGTCATAAATTATTTTGTATCCTTAGTTTAGGAAAATAATAATAAAACCTTATTTTTTCTCAAACAAACTGTTTGTTGTCTCAAAAGCTGTAGAATGAACTTTGCCAGTTCGCCTAGTATGATAACACTAAAGCATACAAAACTAAAGCACAGCAACCTGAATGAAGTAATTATGTACTCCCACTTGACTAATAAGAACGAGGCGTGACCTTCTTTATAATGACAGTCCTTAAGCCTGGCACTAATGATCTGAGCTGGGGCCGCTTTAGGTACAGATTTTTTTATGATAATTAAGAGCTCAATATTGTTCATTTAATTAAAACTGAATAAATTTATCACCTCATCTATCGAGTGAATAGTGTTAATGTCTAATTTTCTGATCATTTAAGTTCAGGTTCGATTACCGAGAGTGGCATTTAAGTGATGAAAATAAAAGTCTGTTTTCCGGGATTCATAATTACTAGCTGTTGCCCGCGTGGGACCATTATCCCACAGCAACATGTTTACGGGATAAAAATTATCCATGTGTTAATCTGAGCTCATGAAATTTGGCACGCAAACATAGGGTATTTAAATTTCATGAAAACCTACCGATTAACAAATAAACTTTCGCGTTTAAAATATTAACAGGATTGAATAAACACCATTTATTTCATAGTTGTACTATTTCTATACATATATTTTTTAATATACACAAGGATGTTATATACATTCTAATTAAAAAAGTCTGTCTTTTTGTTTGTTTCTTAGGCTTTCACGCCTAAACCACTGGACCGATTTATATAAAATATAAATTAGAAACCTGCAATAAAGATTATTATAAGATATTTTATTATTTATTATTTTTTTATTTAAAAATCAACCTTAACCGACTAATATTAATGTAATGTTCGCACGCTTACTAGCGAATTTCAATCCTAACGCTAAGTCTTTCTGAGAGATCCACCTGCTGAACAAACCTAAAAATAATAGTAAAACGCCTATTTTAAATTTAAGCCGGGCTTACAAATTAGCTTACTAACAGGGTTTTTATAACTACATGAAGCATACATTCTCACGCCAAGTCCATTGTATGTAGGCAGACAATATCGAATCAAATGAATGCCGAATATCACCTGCACAGATTCCTCCGCATTCATTACTCTTTTCATAGAAACACGCTGGTTTAAGAGACCTTGTAACACTATTGGATAGTACCCGAAAGATTTAGTCCACAACGTCGTAAGTTCCAGCCAGCCTTTTATGCAGATCCCGGTTTTTTTATCAGAAAATTAGGAAAAAACATTAAAATTACCTTATGTGGGAATCGAACCCATAAGAAGACAACAGAGACGTGTGATGTGTTTAAATGTCAATTAATTAAAAGTTATGTAATTTATTATTCGATCGCACCGTTTTTCACACGATTTTGTCCAAACCTTTAATAAAGTCAGGTTAGATTCAATCGAATACACTAAAATGTGGCATGGGCTTTAATGACAAAACCGTCAACTAATCAACAACTAACCTAAATCCAATATAACGTACAAGATTATAAAGAATATTAAAGAATTTATTGACTTCTAAAATTAGTTTTAAACTAGCTGTGTCTGCGACTTTTCCCGTGGGGAATTTAACGAAAAAGTTAGTCAGCATCGTGCCGGTGGAAGTCCCGTCTATGTCAGTGCAACCGCTTCAAAGATTACCCGGATTAGACAGACCAACAGATGGACAAAACTTAAAAAAATCTTATTTTATGTGCCATAATTACATTCATTCTAGTAAAAAGCAGATATTTTAATATTACAAACATTCACTCCAGTTTTATTTGTTTGTATGTATAATTTAATTATCATTGATGCGATTTGTTTGCAACTTCTGTATAAATACTTTATATTAAATATGACTTCTGATAGCTCGTTTTTAAATAAATATTTTTCGTTAAACATTATTTTTCATTAACGCAATTATTTACATCATATATTTTAAGTGGCATTCTGATCTCGACCTTATTTTATAATCTACTTTATAACCATTAAAAAGTGACATCGTGAAAAATGTACGTGGAATGAATACGAACTCAAAATCGACAATATTTTCTTAACAAACGTTGCGGGGCACTTATAGCTATTGTAATGAATAGTGTTGTTGATATTTCTAGGTTAAGATCACAAATGCAATTGTTTCCATCCTTGGCACTTGATGGAACTCCAATACATATTTTTTATATATGAAATACTACATTTCACATATTATATTTTTAAAAGAACAGAAGCAGTGCAAGTGTTTTTTTCATATTTAAGGTATTTCTAAATTAGTGCTCTAAATTGAGGTTGGATATACTGCATAATTAACTAAAATAACAAAAATAAGCAAGGCTCTAAATAAGCAAATTATCGTACTTTTAATATGCCGCAAATATCAATGGACCCGTTCGAACTACGGCGAACAGCTGTTGGGAGCGCGAGCGCTGTCATTTTACCTACAACGACTGTGTTTTTTATTTACTTCTTTTTGTTTATGATTTTTTTATTATCTTTTAAGTATCTATTCCGAGTCTTTAGCTAAAATATTGTTAACTAATTCGAGAAAATCTTGTACAAATAAATACAATTTCCTACCTACAATATTTATTCCTTTGTGTATTTTTTTATGAGTTGATTCCATGAATTGACTTTCGAGTTATATCCCCGGGCAGGGCAGCAAAGAGAAACCCCGTTTTCTCCAATTTTCTAACAATAACCAGGTTGCCCGGGATTAGATAAGGTTATCACCTATCACTTTATCTTATTGTCTTCAGCTAGACGACTAGTCACGCGACTGGTTATTCTTTTTTTAATTCTTCGGGGATACGGACGTGAAGACAAGGTTTTTTATTAATGAAAGGGTTATAAAAAATTCTTGATATCTTTCTTAATAATTTAAAAAAAATAAACATTGAATAAAATGTTTTACGAAATATCGATAATCGATGATAAAATCGATAGAACACGTAATCTACTGTTGCTCTACTATTTTCTTCAAAAATTGACCGCTTCGTTGGTCAAGTGGCTAGCATTCACGCCCCACTACACCGACCATCTGTGTGGCTCTGTTTCAATTCCCGACGGGGGCAGGCATTTGTGTGATGAACATTTAGGTGTGTACATTTCCGGGTTGTGGGTATTTGTTAAATTTAATCTGGTATCTGTATAAGTATTTCTATGCATTTGAATTGTTGACTTACGCCCGTAACACAAGCATATAATTTGCTTACTTTGGGGTTAGATTCAATTTCTGTAACTCGGCCGGGGATATTTATTATTATTATTATTTAGTACATGCAGAGTTATTGCCATGTTACAAAATAATCCTAAATTAAAAATGTTCAACAAACCCAAACAAACCTATGATGTAGCTAAAAACTATTACGATCATGTCAGCTTTCAAACAAAAAAATCCACATCGATATCGGTTTATCCGTTTGAAAATTGTGATGCCACACACTAATAGCCAGACACATACAGACATGTCAAAGTTGTAACAACACTACTCTTTTTCCGTCGAGTTCTAAAAATCTTAGTGAATAGATCTAGTTGATCATGAAATCGCCTCTATGGTCTAGCGGAAACTGGAATCTCATGAAGTCAAATCCAATACATGTAGTATTGGATTTGACTTCATGAGATTCCAGTTTCAATTAACGGGTCGGGCAACAAAAAAATGCGGGGTTTTCAATTTTTCTAATAAAGATCGGGAAAAATCGGGCTCGGGATTGAATATCAGGTGCCCGCTTGGCGATGGGCTTGCCACCTATTACATTGTGGGACTTAGTGTCTTCGGCTAGTCGTGGAAGCCGTGGTTGTTCCTCTGCCTACCTCTTCGGGGATATTGGCGTGAAGATAATTTTGATCATGAAAAAATGTAGCGAAATCACTCATAAAAGCTACGACAAATTGCCAATAAAGATAAAACCTCTTAAAGGTCGATTTGTCCTTTTGCTATGGAATGACTGCAAGTGACACAAAAGATTTTTGAGATAAAATGTGTTAATAGGGTCCATCCTCGATGGTACGAGCACAAAGACACCCCGACCTCGATTTGGCTTTCAAGATCGAGTTTATATCGCCCGGCTGATTTAATGTGAAATACCAACAGTATTTGTATGTGTTACACTTCTTCTTTTGTTACTATGATTGTTATTATTATTTGAAGCTTTTTGTTTAAATCGCTTCTGTGGTCTAGCAGTCCAGCGTCAGACTTGACTTCTTGAGGCCCCGGGTTCGTTTCCGGGGTCAGGCAACAAAAGAAAATTGAAAAACGAATATTTTTAATTTTCTAATAAAATAATTTTGCCTGGAATTGAATGTGTGCCCGGTTGGCGATAGGCTAGCCACCTATGTCCTATAACCTCTATGTCATGTAGTCAAGAATCGTCTCGAGCAGGTCAGCAGTTATGACGCGACAGACATACACGCACATACACATACAGACACGTTATAAGTTTTATAACACCCCTCGTTTTCCGTCGGGTCTAAAAAAGTATAACTCCCAGATCTATCGTGGTTTATATTGACGAGTATCTTTAGTAATACTTGCGCGGGCGTAGCGAGGTTGGGCAGAAGGGGGCTGGAAACACCCAAAAAGAGGGTTCACTTAAAATTGAAATTGGTCGATTGACCTAAAACCATTTAAACGGGCTATTTATTTTAAACATAGACAATAAATTCGTCTACGAAAACAAACGATAAAATTAATAGATTTTAAAAAGGTTTTCTTAGGTATATCATCAATTAGATGAAGTAACTTATCGAAATTAGTTTTTCAGTTATCTATCTAATCTTTATCCGTATATATAAAAAATATTTTTTTCCCTTGGTCACGACTGAACAAAGTAACCAGTTTTGCTAATTTTTTTTCTTTGGTTGTTGTTGTCGTCGAGAAGTTCATATGAAGAGAAACACCAGGAAATTACAGCTAAGATAACAAAAAAACAAAGCTTATTTTTTTTCACACAAATTGATAGTAGCTGTTAATGTTGAGCGAAATGGACTTCACCGGTCCGGCTAGTCTTTTATGTAAAAATGTATTTTCATTTCGCATTACACTTGAACGAACGATTTCGCTAATTCGTTTTTTGTGGTAGTTATTGTAAGGAAATAATAGTTCATACAAAATAATTGCTAAGTATATTTTAATTCATACATTCGACGTTTGGACTGGACAATGTTTGTCGGGTTAGCTAATATTTATCAACATGCATTGTTTCTTGTGTGCCTACATAAGGTAGAAAAAAAAAGTATCTTCACGCCCAAATCCCCGATGAGGTAGGCAGAGGTACAACCAAGGCACCCACAACTAGCCGAAGACACTAAGTCCCACAATGTGATAGGTGGCAAGCCTATCGCCAACCGGGCACATTTCCAATCCCGAACAACATTTTTTTATGAGAAAATTGGAAAAATCCAATTTTCTTTTTGTTGGCCGACCCGCGATTCGAACCTAGGACCTCATGCAGTCAAGTCCAACACCTGGACCGCTAGACCACAGAGGCGATAAGGTAGAGGTGATGGAAATGAAGTCTTTTCATAGCAGTTTTCGATGATTAAATGACTGATGAGTAATTTTAACAATATTTTATCAAAACGGCCATTAAACTAACACGTCGTCGCAAAACTTAACCAACCATTCATACCATTCAGGTAGGCAGGCGGTTTATGCAACAAAGGAGTTCAGAACTACCGCGTAGAAGATACAAGGTCGAAAATTTAAGACGAACAATAGGATGTTTATTTGTAAGACAATATTGTTACTTAATATTTAGGGTACGGATATTCGATGACACTTCATGTCTAAATTTCTGTTTGGTTGTTACCAAACAATACCAAAGTTGTCTAAAGTGGGAGATAGACGAGTAAACTTTAAGTATAGGTAGTGCGCGCCAGATAGGGCGTACTAATGTAGCCAAACAGAAATGTATTTACCTTGACATTTTATAAATTCCTCTAACAATTACTGTACAGTACAATATTTTTAAAGTGATAGCTACTTGTGGCACAAGTAACTATGTCGTAACGTATCACGTTACGGTGCCAATCTATCTGGGTTAATTCTTTTTATTACTCTACTAAAAAAAAGTATCTTCACGCCCATATCCCCGAAGAGACAGGCAGAGGCACTACCAAGGCACCCACGTTTAGCCGAAGACACTAAGTCCCACAATGTGATAGGTGGCAAGCCTATCGCCAACCGGGCACATATCCAATCCCGAGCAACGTTTTTTTTTTATTAGAAAATTGGAAAAACCCAATTTTCTATTTGTTGAACCCGGGACCTCATGCAGTCAAGTCCGACAGCTGAACCGCTAGACCACAGAGGCGATAAAAAAATACTATATTTACTCTAAATACTATATTTATTTACTTTAGAAGCATACGTTTTTTTATTAATTATGTTATATATTCCCGTGACTGGAGATTTTCTATGTAAATAGTACAAAATAGTATTTCTTAAGGAATCTACTGACTCAGATTTCAATTAGTATTACTAATAAACTGTTTTTTTTAGTTGGTTACAAAATGTACCTCCTTAAAAAAAATTTAAAAAAGAACTGCTAGCCGTCCATTATCGTTAACCATGTTCTCTAAAAATACCGTGCTTCTACTGCAACCATGTATCTAGTAACATTCAACGAATATCATACTACCTATGTAGTTCCAATTCTTACCGCGCGCAAAGTTCTCTGGCGACTCTACACGGATTTGGAACTAGGCTTGACATCGATGGCACACGAGAAGCTGGATCACATTACATCGATATGTTGTCAACAGCAGAAGCTTTTTGTTATTAAGGAACTATATTTTAAAAATAGTTTTAAAAATAATACAAAAGGACGAAATTGAAAGCTCTGGGTGAGCTCTAGCTTACGATAATAGAGTGTTTATCACATGTGAATTTTGGTTTTAGAGTCACTTGAAGAAAATAAACATTTCTTGCATATTTTTGTTTGTAATGGCTTACATTTAAAAAAAAATGTTTCGGAAACCTTATAATATAGTATTTCAGCAGTTTTTGTGACTTATCTCAAAAAAATATTCTTAAGATTGTTAGAAGTTTAGGACCTTATTCATTTGCTCTGTAAACCTAAATAGGTCGTCGAGCCACACTAATGTGTTTGTTCGCGCTTCTGTGTGATTAAATTATAATCATTTATGAATATAGAGTACCTAATTTACTAAATACCAAAAAAGCTGTGAGATCTGTACGGCTGTCTCTTAAATGTATAGTTAGCACTAGACTTCGCACAATCATCTAATTTGTCAACTTTAGACGCAAAGGGCCACTTGCATATTCCCGGGTTACATTTCATTGAGTTAAATTGTCAAACATAAGATGATTTGACCCTAGTTAGATGCTAACTCAGTGTTTAATACTTAACCCAGGAACGTGCATGTGGCCTTTACTGAATTAATTCGTGTATTTTTTATAATATTAGAACAAAGTAGAGTTTCTGAAAAAACGTATAACTGGAGAACTGAAAGACCTGTTTAACAGTAATTAGTTAATTTAATTCATAATCAAGAGTATTTACCAAATATTAAAGTATTAATAAAAAACTTTGCCAGGACATTATATTTAACAAGTCCGGGTCAGTTACAACACTTAAATGCTGAGAACTGCTGTACCGGTTTCACTGGTTTTTTTTATTTCTATGGACCTTAATAAAATCATCAAAAGTTTTGATGAACGTTCCCTAGGTAATGGTGGGCGGTGCAAAGTTTCGCCACTTATTTTAATAAAAAAGTATCTTGTCGCAGATGTAAGCAGTTTTACAAAATCGGGGCACCTACTATTAGCCGAAGACACTAAGACCCACAATGTGATAGGTGGCAGAGCCCATTACCACTCGGGCACTTATCCAACTGTATTTGAAAATACAAATTCTTTATTTTTTCGTGCTCTACCCGGGAATCAAACCCAGGACCTCAAGTCCGAGGCCGGACCGCTAGACCACAAAGGTGATAATTATTTTAATTAAATTACTGTACAAAATACATGTTTTATAATCATAACATATGTAACATGGTCTAGTGAATTGTAATTTGAAAATTCACAATGCAAATCTGGAATATCATACACCTCGGATTACAACACATGGCTTCATACACAATATGTGGTATGCATCGTATTATCGTAAAACTGAAACGTTCTGTGAAAGGTGTAAACTTTTTATTAAACTTCATGAATCATAAGGCAGCTGTTGCCGTTATGTTTTTGAATCACGAACACATTCTATAACACATAAAACCTTTTTTTACATTTTAGAACGCATGAGATACTAATAAAATTATGTAAAAAAACTTAAATGAAAAAAAAAACAATTACAGAAATGTTACCGATTCGGGTTATTTTAGCGTCACCAAACTTTTACAATTTTATTAATAAAATAAACAACGACTTTAAGTACTCTACGGTTTAAAGTGACTTCGTAGTCTGTGATACAGCGTAGTAAAGGTTGTAAAGCCAATATAAACCTTGGAGTACTTGATAAATAAGACGTTTAAAATGTTGTGGTTATTAGTTAAATCATAATAATAATTATTTGTTCGCCTCTATAGGCGGTCTAGTTGCTAAACTTGACTTCATGATCCTCGGGTTTAGTCCCCGGGTCGGGCAACAAAAAGGAAATCAGTTTTTTTTAATTTTCTAATAAACATAATATTACCCTGTATTGGAGATGTACCCGTTAAGGGATAGGTTTGCCACCAATCACGTTAGGGGACTTTGCCTAGTCGTGGTTGTGCCATTGCATTGCAAAAAATATTTTCGTCCCAATATCCCTGAAGAGGTAGGTCTTCAGGGATATTGGGACGAAAATATTTTTTTTATTAAAATCAAACTAAAACTACCTATCTGACAGTACTAAACACACAATATAGTGACACAAATAGACAAGGCCCTGGATTCCTGACTAATTTGTAAATGACATTTTTAAATCTATCCATTCCTCTTCCGAACAATCAGGGAGGGACGCAGATGAGCTATCTGGCACTAGGAATCAGTTCGAACACTGAGACCATTTCATTTGTTTTTTCACACACAGAGTTTCATCTGGGTTGATAAGAATGAATTTTTGCTCGCAAATACCCTTTTTTTTTCATAAAGAGGTAGATTTTTTTCTTACTTAATATATAGTGGAAATTTAAATGTTTTGTTGCAAGTAATAGATTTCTTTGAGTAAAACAATTTCAATTCATATATTTGAATGTCAATCATCAGATGTTAGTGTTAAATTTAAAGATTTATTAAATTGCTTAATCTCCCGTAAACTTTTATATTTTTTTGTTTTATAAATGACAATAATTAACACAACAAAAAAAGAATTAGCAAAATTGGTCCATCCGTTCAAGCATGCAGGGACTCCTTTTACACATTTTTGTATAAATAGATATAGATTATAACAATACTGTAATACGAAACAGCAACACCTTCACGTAATAACGCTGATAATATAATAACAGTAAAGCTACGGAATGCTACAACCAATATTATGTAGCCGTAGCGTAGCTACGATAATAATCGTAGCGGTTGTTTCTTGCAACGCCTGGCGGATAGATTTCATATTTTGTACCCGTCATAGACTTAATGTAATTTTGTTTTGAAAATTAACAAAAAAAAAGGTGTGTGTGCGATTCACACACGATAGAAGTGAAACTTCAGTAAATCGACAAAAGAATGAGATGAATTTATATTTGTGTCTCTTATCTGTCGCTTTTCCGTTGCACCCGTTTTGAAATCACAATGATTCTAAAGAAGTTTCACTTCAAAATGCACCAAAAATTGGTAACCTATCTAACTAAGTATTCGTAATAACAGTTTATATATACTTGTATACCAAAGCCGTAGTAATTCGAGGATTTTTCGAGGGTAAGATGGCCTGTGAACTTACTTTTGCTCGAGGCCTAACATCCCGGCCTTAGGTTGGCAATGAACCATTTCCACCTTTGGTGTCTCTAGGCGGCGTGAATTTCTTTCCATCAGGAAATCCGTCTGCTTGTTTGCCTTCCAATATCATAAAAAAAATAAAAAATTCCTAGCGCCAGGGTGTGAAACTATTGTACACCATTAAAGTAATTTAGTTACTTTATTTAATACTAGCGGCCCGGTACGTGCTTCGCTACGTATATGACCGCATGAATGACATAACGCAACAAAACAAAAAATGATTGCCTTTAAAGTCGGTTTTACGGGCGAAGATTTTACGTGACAACGTCTTTTTCTCGGTAGAATATTTATTGATATGAATATTATTAAATTGCACAATAGGAACAACGAATTGAATGAAAATAAGAAATGCACAAATTTTAACTTTAGAAATATATTTTGTTTACTAAAACATTGTACCGGTCCGGCTGGCCTCTCTCTCGTTCGGTGACTCATCGTAACAGACGTGAGCGGGCGTTACACTTTTTCAAGAGTGACTCCGAGCCACAACCTAATTTAAGACGTTGTCACGTCAAAAACAGAAAGAATAACTGAAAGTAGTTTCAATATGACAGCACAATCTCCATTAACAAAATGATCCGCCATTTATTGAATTCATTTGTAACAAAAATTGTGATAAATGAAGAACCGCTCGACCGATTTTATGCAAACTTCACATAAACCAACTACTAAATAGTCTGAGCAAAGCCTAAAAATTTGGATTGGATAGTTAAGTCCGTTCTTGAGTTTAAAATTACAACGAAAAGTGGCATTGATTTTTACATATATAGATTAGTAATTTGTTAAAAGTACTAAAATAGGATAAGACCTAAGAAATGTTGACTGATGTCGTAGCAATTTAAGCGCAATAAAACTGCAAAAAATGACCTCAATTTTACTATCATATCATCTTTAGTATACAAATTTGAGTATTTTCCTTGATTTTTCCGGGATTCTATCATCAGATTTGGACTTGGTGGCTATGAAATAACGCTATTGAAAATATTTTTTTAACCGCTTCACAAAGGACTGAGAATATTAACATACATAAAAAACGTAGGAGTCGATCATGTAACCTTTACTCTACTTACTCTTTTACGTCGGTAAAAAAAGAATGTTTGAGCAAATAACCTATAAATAGAGGAAAGTGGAAGAAGAGAGCTAGATACTGACGCAAAAAGGCCAACTCGCACTCAATGTACGAACGTACACGGTTATAAACGACGTAGTACAAGTTTAAAAAAAAAACAGCTACAACAGTTACACGAGTTTTGCGGAATCATTAAAACACACACGCACCCGCGCACACACTCGTACATCCACACACGGACACACTGTGTGTTTACGTGTGTGTGTGTGTGCGAGCTCATACAGGAACGTCAAACCTTCTAGACTGTAAACACTGGTTATAGACATTTTATGCACCATTTGGACCATAAATTTAATCCAAATTTAAAGATAATCGAAGGATGGAAATAAGTTTCCCTCAAGATTACCTTTGTGGGAGCGCTTATTTGTCTAAAACATACAGATATTCTTTTTTTTTGTTTCTTTCTTACAGAAGAAATAAAAAACCGCAAACGTAGCACTGCTACGGTGTGCTACTGTAGTATAGTTGTAGCGGTTTCTGGAACCCATCTTGTATTCCGTACGCATGTAGTAACTATTGATTTTTATTTGATTACTTTGCTTTGTTTCGTAGAGTATCACTGTTTCATCCCCCGTATTGGTCCGGGCTCCTCTATAGAGTAGAAAATCTGCCTTCCTGCCAGGCAGCTCGTAAAAAGCGAGCATAGGCTTACCGTCACTAGCACCGTGACACCCTACTAGGTGGTAGAGTTTCGCAACGACTCGCCCGGATTGGTACCACCACCTTACCTATTCCTGCCCCTATAACGTCAATGCTTCCCGTTACCGTGTTCCAGTTCGGAGAGTAAGGTAATCGTTAAACTTAATTTTGTTCGAGGCTTAACATTCCGGCCTCGGGTTGGCAACGCAACTTTCCTACCTTTGGTATCCTTTGTCTCAGGCAAGTATAGTCTAGTAAACTAACTGTACTAGTGTGTGTAATCATAACCATTTAGTTAGGCCATCAATATACAGTACTAGTACAGTCGAAGTTAATTATCTCATGACATACTAGCGACCCGTCGCAGCTTTGCAACTCGTAGGCATATTTTCCTAGTAATAAATAAAGAGTATGTTTAACAGAGATTATGCAGGATTGTGAACTTAAAAGAAGTATCGTCAAACTAGTGTCCCTGAACAGGTAAGCAGAGGTACCCCCCCCCTCAGCCGTAGAAGAGAAGTCCCACAGTATGATAGGTGGCAAGCCTATCACCAACCGGGCAACGTTGTTTCTTTTAAAAAAAATAAAAATCAAGAAGTTCTAAAGTATTAAAAAAAGAAATATTTTTCGTTACAATATTACTTAAAAAAAATTTTGTAACGTAACTTCATTCAAAATGTCTGGAAGTCAAAGTAATTAAAAGTACTTTCTAATTATTTACCAACTTTCGGTTACCTGAGCATAGTTGAAGCGAAACTTGGCGGCTAACAAATAAGAACCCAGGTGAATTACTAAATACTGAAATGGTTTTATTATATAAACAAACTAAAATAAAATTTAAATAAACATTTCGTAATGCCTAAGAGCACTGTGAGTACAGTTTTAAATATAAACTAAAAGCTATTTTTAACCTCCGTCGCAAAGAAAGGGTGTTAGAAGATTGTTTCTGTATATGTGTGTATGTATAGTTATTGTGAGACATAGTGTTTTCGATTAATCGTGGGTGCCTGTTTGTGCCTTTACCTAAATCTGCAAGGATATGGGCGTAAAGATACTCTTTACTTCATGTATTTATGTCTGTTGTATAACGTTTAAACTGACGTCAATCTTTTTTTTTTTTGTTTGAAAGCTGACGTGATCGATATGGTTTGTATCTAAGGATAGGATTTGTCAGGGGTTATAATAATTTTATTAATATTATAACACTAATAGCAATAAAAATATGGTTCTCCTAGTTATAAGTAATAATGTACAGATATCTTTACGCAAAGTCCCTCAGTAGAAAGAGGGTATGGACTGGTAATCTCACAATTTCTTCATGGCCTACCTATCTTCTTCCGTTTTCGTTACTTTTCACACAAACACGTTAGTTTCGGCGATTCTTGACACCACCGTCAGATAATATTCGATAGATTTGGTCGTGAAATGACAACCCAGGTAAGAGACAACTATTGCCTATAGGTACAATTTCTGGGATTGGTGGGTATCTTGAAGCCGCGATGTATAAAGGACTTGAATATAAAATGACTAACTACAGCTAAAGAACTACCTACCCAGTATCGTATTTACTATAAAATCAATCGCCTCTGTGGTCTGGCAATCCGGTGTTGGACTTGAGTTGACGTCCCGGGTTCGGATAAATTATGTTCTTTGTTACATTACATGTATTGGTTACATGTTTTTCGACTACTTACTTTTTCGACGTAATGCGAGGGTTCAGTGCCCGGGTTTGTCAACTCATAATATGTTTTATCGATTTTCTCATAAAAATCGGTCATGTACTCGATTGGCGATAGGTTTGTCACCTATCATATTGTAGGACTTAGTGTCTTCGGTTAGTCATGGGTGCCCTGGTTGCACCTCTGCCTACCTCTTCAAGAAAATATAAGACATCCTAAATGTTGTTGTTTTTTATCTCTGCCTACCTCTACTCTCGACCGTATCTCGACGTGATGATTACATTTTGTCACCAGGCGAAAAAGTCACTTTTTGGATTTACAGATTGAAAATAAAATTTATAATTACCTAGCTCACCCAGCGAACTTTGTAATACTTGACATAAAGGCCCCATACTTAGTCAGCCAGAAGAGCCAATCAGCGCACTCCCCCGTTCCATGATTACTATGAAATATTGCGCTGTAAAGTAAATATCTTAAGCGCCAAATCACTATTTTTGACACTATAAAAGTAATTTGAAAAAAATATAAAAACTGAAACAGTTATCTTTTAGGTTTAATACTTATCTATGTTTATGTTAAATCTGGTATCGATATTTTCATAATTGAAGACAGATGGGTTTTGCTTTCAAAAAAGGGTTAACTTTTTGATTTTTTTCTATCGAGCAAAGTGAAATGAATCGTGTTCTGGAAACACTAGTCTTATAAAGCATATTAATGTTAATCTTGTGTATTTTTGTCGCAAAGATCCATAATTGTTTTGTATGAAAAAACAGTATCTTGCTGACGTATTTTAGCATATATGGCCCCTTAACAGCTGCTAACAGTCTCAAGTACAGTCCATTAAAAAAGTGCACGCATTTTTCATAAAATGTAACATGTTTATGGAAGTTAGATATGTATCTAAAATTAACCGTACTTTGGTTGAAACTCCACAACAAATGTTCGAAATGATTTAATGAAATAACAGGAATGGAAATTACTTTAGCTTTTTATGAACACAAAGCTCACAAGCTTATTGCAAAATTCTAGAATTGTTAACGCGAAAATATAACTAACTGCAGAATATTTTGTTTCATATTTTAATTAAATCGTTTTGTGGTGGATAGTTTTTTATTAATTATGTTTTTTCTCTCTCTTACACACAAATATGATAGCACGCTTGCACGAACGCACACACAAACAAACAAACACACACACACACACACATTCACGCAAATAGAAAAAGGACATACTCAAGAGGCGCTCCAAATTTGCACAAACAATAGCTGGCTTTTTGTATTATCTATCCTATACATATATTGAGATATTAATTTTTGTACATAGATGTATACATAGTCTATACGAAGTTTCACTCTTTTGTAAGGACTTGGATTTATGTTTATGTTGACAGATTTTTAGTGCAATTAATAAAAAAATCTGTTCTGAGTTTGAAACAAATAATATTCATCAAAAATATATCGCCTCTGTGGTCTAACGGTGCCGCTTCGGATTTGACATCTTAACCTGACATCGAACCTCGGGCAGGCAACAAAAAAAAAGAACATATAGTAAAATAAAAAGTAGAATAAATAGAATGTATAGTTTCCATTTGTTAATAAAAAATAGCACTGCTTGCTTGGATATGTGCTCGGTTGGCGATAGTCTTGAGCTTGACACCTCTCGAGTTGTAGACTTAGTGCCTTCGGCTAGTCGAGGAAGCCTGGTCGTGCCTTAGCCTACCTCTTCGGGAATATGGGCTTAAATATACTTCTAACTGAACTAAAAATATGTTACTCACCTGGTGAGCTACTATGATCCTAAAAGGCTTTAATCAAGGTTGTAACTGTTTCCACGTGAGGCTTAATTATGATGAGAGTACGATATTTATATAAGACATGGATGGTTTGCTGGAACTACTAAAGTTATCCAAAGGCCACGAACGAAGTCTCGTTTAAAATAATTACCTTCATTCGTAACACGTATCATATGATTCAAACTTGAAACTAATTTCATAGTTTGTAACTGAAATCCATGTATTCGTTGGTTTACAGAAAGTTTTCCCAAAGGATATATTACAGGCTGTATAATTAGCAGTTTTGGTCTAAAATGCCTCGCCTCTGTGGACTAGCGGATAGGCGTCCTACTTGACTTCTAGAGGTCCCGGGGTCGACCCCAAACTAAAAGTCTAGAAAATACGTATTTTTAGGCTTGCAACCTATCACATTGTGGGACTTAGTGTCTTCGGCTAGTCATGGGTGCCTTGGTTGTGGCTCTGTCTATTACTTTGGGGATATGGGCATGAAAATGCTAATAAAAATAATGTTGCCTAGGATTGTATATGTACCCGGATGGCGAAAGGCTTGTCATCTATGATATTGTAAGACTTAGTCTCTTTGGTTAGTCGTGGGTGCCTTGGTTACGCCTCTGCCTACCTCGTCTGGAAAATGGGCGTGAAAATACTTAGTCAAAAGTGATTTTTCAAGACACTAGCTGTTGCCGGCCTTAATTAAATATTTCCCAAAAGTATAAGACATCCTAAATGTCGACCTGGGTATAAGCACAAAATTGAATTAAAATCTCTTTAGTACTTTTTGCGTGGAAACTCAACAGACAAACACGCAAACCAAAAATATTTGTTACCCTCGTTCTTGGGTGCTGTCTCCTTTATACAATATGTAGCAATCATTGTTTTAAAAAATATTTCATGTACAGATTTAGTTTTATTATGTCTTATTATATGTTTAGATTTAAAGTAAGTAGTCATCATTGTTAACATCATTTCTTATTTAAAAGTTTACTAGCTGATCCGGCGAACTTCGTATCGCTTGACATAAATAGCACTTATAGTTTGTATATGAGAAAAAATAATGTATTGTTTTCCGATTTTCCGTAAAATTTTCCTAGTTTTTTCTTCATATTATATTTTTGACGATAACCAATACAACAAAAAAGAATTCGCGAAATTGGTCCGTCCGTTCAAGCGTGATGCGATGACCAAGCGAAATGAGGATTAATTTTTATGTATATTGTATCAGCCAAGTGGTTAAAACAGCTGTTCAGTTACACAGTTAGTCATTTCATTGAATAACGCCACTCAACCACACGCCTAGCTTTATGGTTGAATCATTATCCTACTTAAAACGTTTAACAAAGCAGCTAACCACTAAGCCGCTGTAACATTGAAGTAATTCATTATTTCGAGACCACCATTTAGTCCCGTTTTTGGTACGCACACTTCATTGGACAGATGTATTTTGTACGTAAGCCATACGCATCCTGTATCCCAACTGCACCTGGTTATGTCCCTTTGGAGTATTAGTATTTTTTAAAACATAAGGAGAAAACTGCAATCAATTCAATAAAATATACCTAAATAACAATTTCATTTTAGTTTTTTATTCGTGCTATTCATATACAATGATGGTTACCCTTGCAATTGACATAAAACTTGTAGGTTAAGCATTTCGTTCAGCCTTATAATTAAACATTATCTTCAGCCACATGACTAAATAACGTTTGGACAATTGGTAGAATAGTGTTATTCAATGAAATGACTAGCTGTGCAATTGAACAGATATTTCAACTATTTAGCTGCGATATATAGATAATATAATCAATTAAAAATCATTATAAATACTAACATTAAAAATAAAGTCTCAGAGACGATTATTTTACAACTAATCTGTCAGTGATTAGGGTGGTAGAAAAAGGGATCTCATCACGACGCGTTCCGTACCCAATATTGTTGTTTTCTGAATCCAGCTTTAAAGTCAGGAATGAATCGAGAGGCTTATAAAGTCAGTCAATATTCTTTGCTATAAGGTCGTTTATTGGAACCACTGTAAAGAAAACTGTTGCTGATTTAACATCTTGCTACTAATTACTTGCACACTTACCTACCTATTTTCATATGATAAAGATATGATAAGAGATAGGTACCAGCTGATGTCAACGAACGAAAACGCACCTATTCTGATCATAAGAGAGAACCGTCGCGTATAAAACATCATTGATGTTACCGGTACGTTAGTAATTTATAGCCGAGATCACGTTTACAAGTCTCTGGCTACCATCTGGCTGGCTCCTGGCTCTGGAACGGAATATGACAATTGTAAGCCCTATGTGTGTGACAACACCAAACTCCTGAACCTCTACCACCAAGTCACAAAAGGCTGCAATAGTTAACTAATCCTGAGGCCAGAGAGTTAGACTGATAGTACAACAAATTGTGAAACCATCTTGAAATTATTATGTTCGCAATAGACCCATCAAAAAAAAAGGAAGAACCATCAAAATCTGGCGATTATTGGCCGAGTAATTGAGTAACAAACATACAAAAAAAAATAGTCGAAGTATAACCTCCTCCTTTTTGGAGTCGGTTAAAAAGTACGATCATTTAACGTAACCAATATTATACAGTTAGCAACTTATTCTAACTACAGTTAGATTTGTTATGAAGAAAGTAATTTCCGAAAACAATTTCCTCAAGCCGGTTCCGTAAGTTGGACAATGTAATACTCTTGAGACAAACTTATATGATAGCTGCAGTCTAAAAGTACCTTATTAAACTAAGCATATTGTAAACTACTTAATAGTAGAGTTTACAGAGTGCTGCCAAATTAGCTTATATGCAACTTCTATAACATAGTGCACTCTATGTCTCAGTATATTTCAATATAGATCAGTGACATGTTTAACCCACTCTAAAAAGAAGGACTATCGACTGTATGTTTTTTCGTTTTAATTTATTTTTGTTTTAATTATTTATTGTATACAAAAAACTTGAATAAACTTTAAAACTAAAAGACTTGTATAAAAAACCTTTTATAAGCTAACCAGCTTATCTCAGATAAAGAGATTTCTTCCAGCTCGCTCAAAAAGGAGCTGATGAAACAACTTAAATGGTAGACTTACAGTGCGCAATAAATTAAGTAAGAAAAAAAATGATAACTATTCAGCATGATACATGTTTGATGTTAACATCAAACCCAGGAGGAAAAGAAAAAAATAAACCATTAAATGTGCATACAGAAATTCATACACTTGCATATGCATTTTGTATGTTGGTTATTCTTTTTATTAGCCAACAACAAACCGATTTCGTTGATTTTTTTTTTAAAAAGAGCCTAGGCTTACTGACACTAATACTGTGACACCTGACTAGGGGTAGTGATTGGTGCAACCGCCATACCTATCCTGCCGCCATAACGTCAGTGCTTGGCGTTGACGTGTTCCGGTTGGAGGGTACGCATAATTTCGCCGGGGCCTAAAATCCCGTCCTCAGGTTGCCAACACACTATTACCTACCACTTTTAGTGTCTCAAGGCTTTATGAAATTCTGTCTGTTTGTTTGTCTTCCAATATCATAAATAAAACCCCTTAATTAATTAATGACTAATAACATATAAAGAAACATAGTTTCTTCAAGCATTGGTAGTATTTTGTTTCAAGCTACATTAGGGTTTTCTATTTCAAATAGAAACCAATTTCATTATGTTCTAGCTTCTACATTTTGTAGCTGTAATTGCTGACTTTCACTAATTAGCGAGCTTCAGAATGTTGACGACTGAATACGATCCTAACGTTATTTCGGTCTCGATTGCCGTTAATGTATGATATTAGGTTTCGAAAGCTCAAATGACAAGGACAATTGTAAAATGTCACGTCACCGATATCGACAAATTGAAGTTACCTACAATATTATTTTACTGCTTTTTTGACATAAACCAATTGATAGCGTATATTCCGAATACATTTCTTACCACGTACAATGTAACTGATTAGTTACCGAGGCTAGCATTTCCACACCAATACAACATAGGAAGAAAAAAGAAGAAAGGGTTTTTTTTCTTTAAGAAAAAAGGGTACTGATTCCGTAAATGTCGTCAACACATCTGTGATACCCCTAGCGTTGCGGATGTCCGTTGACGACGGTGATCACTTTCAACCTGGTGACCCACTTGCTTGTTTGTTTGTCAACGGTAAACGCTGGCGTTATATGGGCTGGAATAGATAAGGCGGTGGTACCAGACAGTCGCTGCAAAACTCTACCATTGTTACTGTCACTGTGTTAGTGACGGTGACCTTATGCTCGTCTTTTACGAGCTACTTGGCAGAAATGCAGGTCTATTCTGCAAAAGAGCCCGGAGCAACACATTAACAACAACATATTGCATTACCATGCCTTAGTCCACTGGAGAAAAAAAAAACACCGATTTAAACTACGTTTAAATAAAGAATACATAGGTGGTGACCATCACAGAAACAAAAAAATGTATATTGATTTGAACTATGTTTAAATATAGACTACATCGGTCGTGATTATTGTAAAAACAAAAAAATATATATACTGATTTATAGCACTTATGTACTCTTTTATAATTATATGTTACAAAAACGTGAAGTTGCAATAATTGTTACTCCTCATGCGACACACAATGTTTTCAAATGGAATGTGTTAGTATGCTATTTCAAGTTCTGTATTGTTAGGATTGAAATAACAATATGTAAGGTTCACAAAATAAATAGCCTTGTTATTTTTAAAAGTTTTTTTCCGTTTTCTATACCACAGTGAGATAACATCACAAGGTATTCGGATGTTACTTTACATTATAAGAACAGAAAAATATTCTTTCCTACTGTACTAGAGTAGGACTGAAAACTACTTCTATCTAGAAATACTTTTGAAATGCGAAATATTATTTATTATGGTTTTTTTTATGATATTGGAAAACAAGCAGACGGATTTCCTGATGGTAAGAAATTCTCGCCGTCTAGAGACACCAAAGGTGGTAATGGTGCGTTGCCAACCTGAGGCCGGGATGTTGGGCCTCGAGCAAAAGTTAGTTTACCGGCTACCTTATCCTCCAAACCGGAACACGTCATGACGTTATAGCGGCAGGAATAGGAAAAGCGGTGGTACCAATCCGGGTGAGTCGCTGCGAAACTCTACCACCTAATCGCATGTCACGGTGTTAGCGACGGTAAGCCTATGTTCGCCTTTTACGAGCTGTCTGGCGTGAAAGCAGATGGTCTATTCTGCGAAGGAGCCCGGACGAACACGGGGACTGCACTTTCAGGGACAATTAAAAAAAAAGTTCGTTCGCGCAGCAAAATCCCTATCTCCTCCAAGCCTGCCGTAAAGAACTTCGTTCCAATAATAACTAACAAATATTATTTTTTTATTAATATTATAAGGAAACTGATATTTTGTGCGGCTTAATCTTTCTTAAAATAACTACTGTAATCGCTTTAGTTAATGGGTATAGCTTTTAATACTGGTTTTTTACTCGGCACTGTTGAAGAATTATACCCCAATTCACATTCACGGCTTCGAGACCTAAAGTAACCAGCTAACCAAATCTTATTACGCCCGGTTCACTAGATTTAGCGCAATTCGCAGTCATGACACAAACAGACAGGCAAACATACAGATAAACAGACAGGCGAACATTCTAAAAATGCAAAAAAAACTTCTATGAACACAATTCGCTCTTTTACAGTTTAATTATCAGTACAGATAAATTATAGAACAAGCAAACGACCTTCCTGATGTTTAAATACATAGATGTTACTGGTGAGTGGGCTGGCTTAAGTCACGTGTTCAAGCAGACGTGCTAGCCGTAGGGATAAACAAGTTGGTGGTATCGATTCGGGTTATACTCGGATAGCATCTTCAAGTCACATTCCATGATTCTTCTAAGTATTATCTATGATTTTTACAGTAAAATGAAAATTTGGTTAATTTTGGACCAATATTCTATTAAACACACGTAAAGAAACAGACAAGTGTCTAAAAAAGTTGTGGGCAAAAGTTCACCTTTACATTTTTCGTTGGTCGAGTGGCTAGTACACGCCTAACTACATCGATCAACCGCGAGGCTTGTGTTCGATTCCCGACGGGGGCAGGCATTTGTGTGTTTAACATTTAGTTGTTTGCATTTCCGGGTCTGGATGTTTATTAAATTTATTCTGGTATCTGTTTAAGTATTCCTGTGTACTAGTATAGTTGGCTAACACCCTTAACACAAACACATAATTTGTTTACTTTGGGGTTAGATTCAATTTGTGTGACTTATCCAGGGATATTTTAATTAATTTATTTACATTTAGTTTTCATACTAAATATTGCTTTAATAATTTTGCAAATTCTGATAAGAAGTCAGTTAAGAACTTCATTAAGTATTGCTTGCGGTCCGTGTGGCGTAAAGGTTGTAATTTCACATAATCATTTTTTTTGACATAATCAATCTTATGCTTATAATTTTTTTTAGTTTTTATTTTACTGAAACATGCTTAAATCTTTGTCTAAGCTGTCTCTTCTTTTGTTGTAAATATTTCTTTTTATTGTTGGTAATTTCATGTAATGTGTGTGTATATATATATACACACATATGTATATATATATATATATACACACATATATATATGTGTATATATATGTCTCTTTGAAAAAAGTTAGTAGTAGTCAGATTCTTAGGTAAAGCGGTCGCCTCCTTAGCCAAGTTCATTAAGTGAGATATGGCGGCAACGAGAATATACGAGATACATTTTTCATGAATATTTCACTTAGGTACGTAACAGTTTTTTATGATCAGCATTTTTATTTATAGCACGAACAATGCATCATCATAGTTTATGGACCAAAAGTATAATAAGAAATCCACGGTTCTTTAGGGATTTATAATAATTTAAACAAACACGGACAGCACTTAATGAATAAATCATTCATTTACTTCATTGAGTACCAAAAGTAACATTTTGAATTCTTATAAAGATGCAAATACTTTTTCTTTGTCTTATTCCTAGTCATCGCTTTGTTTTCGTCTAAAATATTTAAAAAAGACGAATAACTTTTTCTTTTTATTTCTATCACTTTATTAAGATATCGAATAAGCGGTGAGACAATAGATGTAACTGGTGCGTCGCTTTAAAATTGCCAAAAGGAAAAGAAAGAGACAAAATAATTTTTGTGCTGTTAATTTAGACTGGTGACGACATTTCTACAGACGCTTAATCTTAAACTAGTAAAATTTAGATTTAATCAACATCTCCGGACTAATCTGACATGTCTAAAATGTTCTATCGCTTTTGTTTTTGTTTAATTTGAAAAAGATAGCATGCATCTAAAATAAGTTTTGTTTGTTAATAGCAGAATCACCACCAATAGCGAGCACAAATTTTAATTCTTGATAGCCAAGTTGTCGCAAAGATACCTAAGATTGAAAAAAAGCAAATGTAATTTAGTTCTACGCCGTGTAGTCGAAACCGGTGGCTATAGCTAATCTTATCCACCTAAATAAAAATGAATTCCCATTTCCCGTTCGACAATAAGCCTGAACGGATAGACCAACTTTTTTTTCTATTGGCTATCTATTGTCAGAAGAAGATTTTCACGAAGAAAAAACCGGGGAAATTGCACGGAAAGTGAGAAAATAATACTTTTTTTTCATACAAACTGTTAGTAGCTGTTAACGTCAAACAACAAAAGTTCGCCGGGTCAACTACTCATAGTTTGAAATAATATCACAAGTCCATACAAAGGTAGCTGTAAAAATAAGTATTTAAATGAACTTCGTTGATCGGCCTATGTACCATTTCACTTTGAATTTTACTTTAACTTGAATTTATTCGAACTAACCTTTTTAAAATTTGTAACCACAACAAATTAGCTTTATTCGAGAGAAACTTCGTTGGTTCACGTTTGGATTAGATTCCATAGTTGAATGAGAGTTGCCTTGGTATAAGCTGTGTCAACAAGTGTAGCGGTCCGGCGGCGGACTTGACTTCTTGAGGTCCCAGGTTCGATCCCCGGGTCGTGCAACTTAAAAAAATAGAAAATGCGTATTATTTTGAATTTTATTGATTGGATATGTGCCCGGTTGACAATAGGCTTGCCACCTATCACATTGTGGGACTTAGTGTCTTTGGCTAGTCGTGGGTGACCTGGTTGCGCCTTTGCCTACTCCTTCGGGGATATGGGCGTAAATATATATTTTTTAACAAGTGTATGTAGTACGAAAGAGCCCTGTAAAAACCTAAATTATAGAGTACTGCGACGGCATATTTGCTGTAGAATTAAATGCAATATTGACATAAGAGGTTTATTTTTTACTAGCTGCCTGTTCCGGCTTCGCTCGGATAGTATTTTTTTGAGATATAAGTATTCTATACTATATATGTATGTGATAGATAACCTACATCTCAATTTATGATCAAAAAAATACTATGCGATGCCGGAACAGACAGCTAGTAAAAAATAAACCTCTACAGTCAATTTTGCATTTAATTCTACAGTATGGCAGTATATATATTTATATGTATATAGATAATCCTCTCTTTTAAATTGGATCAAACTGCACACGGTGTGCAAATTTGATTGAAATCGGTTAAGTAGTTTAGAAGACCATCACGGACAAACAACGTGACACGAAATTTATATATATATTAAGATAAGATTAAGTCTTGGAAAATTTGTCAAAAAACAAGTTTAATACATACAATTAGTCAAAATGTACACAAGTTTATGCTCTTTGTTGTAATTTACAAAAAAAGACGGGTTGCACTCCGGGAGTGCCAGCAAAAGTGAAAACTTGAATATTAACATTGTGCATTTTTGATATTTTGGAATGGTTAGGGAATAAGTTTGCACGAATTGCATTAATTATCAGTATGAAAGTACTATCATTTATGCACAAATATTATTTTGAGCATCCGCAGTGCGCCGTCTTACGTTCTGACGATCTGACGCGAGTTTAGAAGTTTTTACCCATTTTAAAAAAGTGCACAACGCCGCTATAGAAGTTTTCACTTCAAAAAGGAGTTGTTTTTATCTATGGTCTAATAGATTCATAATTGTGTAACAATTATTGCCTTATAAACTATGTTAGTATTGTTAGTGTACATTCGCATCAAAATCGCTCTCTCCTTTCTAAAGTTTTGATGCCGCAGACACACGCACACAAACACAAACACATCATATACACACACCGACACATCAAACTTATAACACTCCTCGATTTCCAAGGGCAATAAAAAAACATATTTCAAGTTGCCCGACCCGCGAATCGAACCCGAGACCACATGTAGTCAACGCCGACAAAAGACCACTAGACCACAGATATTTTGTGTCACAGACATGATCAACAATATCAAATACATTTTTAGCACATGGGATGAAAATCTAAACCCAAAAAATATTAAGATAGTGGATGACAGTTACTTACCTCTTACAGTCTTAAGCCTCGTAGCCACATTCAAGCACCATTTCATGAGAAAGCAAGTACTGAGCACTTTATGTTATTAGCTTAAGAGCCAAGTTCTGCACACGTAGGTATGTATATAAAACTAATTTACGGATATATGACAAAACTATCCTAGATTTCTATAAATTTTAAAGAAAGAAAAAATTTCGCCCCAGACAGGATTTGAACCTGTAACCTTTCGTCTCAAGCCGACGAATGCTCTAACCAATTGAGCTACTGAGGATTCAAGTCCCGTGGCGAAATTTTTAATTCCTTTCTAACCCGTTAACGCGGGTAGTTATGTCCTATAGATACACAATTCTGAGTACCCACCAAATGAGTTCATCATTACAGATGAAATTCACATTTTAGAGTGGCCATAACTTTCGTTTCTCGCAACGTATTTTTATTTTAGCACTTGCCCTGTGCTTGGGATAGATTTCTATAAATTTTATCCTAATAAATATCCTAGATTTAACGACCCTCAGGAAATACAGCAGCCCTTTAAAAATACATTTCATCTTAACAGTGGCGGATTTACCAGCAGGCTGAGTAGGCTGTAGCCTAGGGCGGCGTATTTTAGGGGGCGGCAAATACAGCCCCATTTTTTTTTCCTTACAGAAACAAAAAAAAATAGAAAAGAGGTTGACCCTGCAGGCCATCTTTGCAACTTCCCGCTATCAATTCTCAAACGCGTTGATCGATTTTGACCTTCAAGGCGGCAATTGACGCAGTTTTTCGAATTCTGTAAATGTTGTGGACACAACATAATCGATTAGTTTTGAAATAACAAAGTTATCTTAAAAAAAACTTTTTTTTACTAATTTTTGCAATGCCATAACTTTTGAACGTGTGGGTCGATTTTGACCTGCAAGATGGCAACCGACGTAGTTTTTTAACTCTATGAATATAGCGTGCTAATTCGTTTATTCTAAAAATCTTAAAGTTAAAGTTAGTTATTCTAAAAAAAAACTTTTTCTCAAATTTTTTCGTCATCGATATCTCGCGAACGAATCAACCGATTTTAGTTTGCAAAACGGCATTCGGCGT
>NJDC01001100.1:206354-219036 GCA_002245475.1 Calephelis virginiensis
CGTTCCAGAAACCATAAAGCTCCGTGGTAGGATGTCTGTATGGAAGAAAAGCAGCAACCTTCAATATTGCTCTTTGGGCCCTTTCGATCTCTAAAAGGTGGCTTTTAGCTGCTTTATTATATGAAAATATACAAGTGATTTTTAAATTAGGTACAATGTATGTGAAAGTGTACTAGTGGATTTTTAATTTAATTGAAAGAAAAATTATATGAAATTGTAAAAGTGATTTTCAATACTTAGTTAATACAAATAAACAAAATTTAAATGTCTGCTTATAATATGATACTTTCATAACTAAAGCTACTTTTGTTTTAGACTTTTTATTGAATTCCACTAGAACGAAGTCGCAGGCACAGCTAGTCTTGAATAATAAAACAATATCAAAATTAGACTACTTTATAGAATTACACGCCACCTAACAAAAAAAAATTACACGTTTATTCGAGAACATTTTCCGTTTTTGTGGGTTCGTATATTTGGAAACTTTTATATTATTAGCCTCCCTGTTGATTCGCGTGTTAGATATTTCAAGAGGTTTACGAGAGATGATGTTTTACGAGTATCATCACTTTTCTTTGGTGAATCCTTAAATTTCATTACATTTATGGTAATTTCAAAGCATTTTAGATGTTTTGTGCAATAAGTTTGAGTATAGCAGATAAAATATTGACAAACAGATATACAATGTGAATGAATAAGGTTGTAGGTACCCGGGTTGACCTAGATTGATGTTATCAAATCCGGGTATTATCTGAGGCCAGTTTACAAACTCCGATACTGGCGTGTTTGTAAGAAAAGAGTAACTAACGTGAAAGAAGGTATTGAGCCTTTAGTATGGATTACATTCTATGTGTTACCTATCAAAATCGATCACACTTGTGGTCTTAAAATGTGTTTCTCTCAATTACCAATAGAGGCGCTGTTCAAAAGTTATATACAAATAATTTACAGAGACGGCAGCGAGTATAGTAAACTTGACAAGCAGTAATCTCATGGTAAGGGCTTAGAGCTCTCCGTCTCTGTAAATAATTTGTATGAACACTTTGAACAGCGCCTCTTTAGGTATAAGATAAATACATTTTTAGACCAAAAGTGTCATAGATTTCATGTAACTTACTGAACGTTATCTATACCAACTCATGGTAAAAGCTAAGAGGCCTTACCATAAGTTTAGAGCTTGTACAGATTATTATACTCGCTACCGTCTCTGTAAATTATTTGTGTGAAACTTTTGAACAGCGCCTCTATTGGTAACTTAGAGAAACTCATTTTTAGACCAAGTGTCATAGATTTCGACACATATCTTACTAATCCATGCCATCTCATGGAAAAGGCTCAGGTCTGTTGGTATCGTGACACTTGATACTTGATACTCCGACTACCTGACGTAAAGTATGTATGTACCATCCTAAAGCTATATTACTGCTGGAGGATACACTCCTCCCTAAGAACGGATGTCATTTCCAATTATTGCTGACTATCTCTTTAATGTATCGGCCTCTCTTTCATTTTTACTTTGTTAATTGACATTACAAGACTCTTTGAAGCAGAGGCCGGCAAATAAGAGAGTCAGCAATGTATGAATAACATAAGGTCTTTTTTTTTGATATTATATGGTAAGCAATAAATGGATTTCCTAATGGTAAGAAACAGACGCTGGCTAGAGACACCAAAGGTGGTAATGGTGCGTTGCCAACCTGAGTCCGGGACGTTAGGCTCCGAGGAATAGTAAATTAGAACGTCGAGCACTGACTTTCTGACAACAGGTAAGGTAAGACGTTGAAACCACCCCGGGCCTGACTTACCGTCACTAACACCGTGACATCTGACTAGGTGGTAAAGTTTTGCAGCAACTCGTCCGGATTGGTACCACCCCCTTACCTATTCCTGCCGCCATAACCTCAGCGCTTGCCGTTGACGTGTTCCGGTTCGGAAGGTAAGGTAGCCGGTAAACTTACCTTCGCTCGAAGCCTACATCCCAGCCTCAGGTTTGCAACGCATTACCACCCTTGGTGTCTCTAGGCGACATGAATTTCTTGACATCAGGAAATCGGTCAGCTTGTTTGCCTTCCAATATCATTAAAAAATATATAAAACAATCCTAAAAATCTTTAGCCATACCTAACGAACAGTATTGTAAATATCCATTCTTATACATGCTGTTGACATCAGAAATGTCTAACAGATCTACAAAATTTCATCTTTTATTCAACAACTTTTTATTCAAAGAGTCGTTTTTTCGGTACAATAAGAAACAAAGGCTCATTGATTCATAAATAAAAGAAGATTTTTTCGGAGAGAAACACAGCGTTCTTTATTTTGAAATAATTAATCTACGTTTTCTTTTAAAATAATCTATTTGAAATATCTTTTGATTTAAAATACCTTTTCATAAAAACTTGAATAATGGAATGTACTTATTCTCAATTTTTTCAGAATAACCTATTTTTAATGTTAAATCTATATTTGAACTAGTTGTAGACTGCGGATTCGTCCAAATAGATCTCTTATCGCAACCGTGTGAGATATTGTGATCCTAATTATATTATACATACCATTGCTATTCTGTATATATATAATTATAGATACCATTGTTCAAGCCTGATCTATTTCAAAGCTGAAGTTCAATAAAATCTCTTTATATTATATTATATCTAATAATAATCTCTTTATATTATAAACCCTTTAATATTTTTAATAGTAATTTTTAATAGCTAGAAGTAAATAATACTATTTCATTAATCTTTTCTACGTGTACCTACTCGTACTTGAACTTTTAATAATTTATATTTTCATATTTAAATGACAATTTATTTATTTGTTGGTCCGGGCTCTTTGCAGAATAGACCATCTGCCTTTCTGCCAGGCAGCTCGTAAAAGGCAAGAATAGACTTACTTTCACTAAGAGCGTGATATCCTACTAGGTGGTAGAGTTTCGTAGCGATTCGCCTGGATTGGTACCACCGAATTACTTGCCGCCATAACGTCAATAATTGATGTTGACGTGTTCCGGTTCGGAGGGTAATGTAGCTGGTAAACTTACTTTTGCTCGAGATTTAATATCACGGTCTCAGGTTGACAACGCACCATTATCATCTTTGGTAAGTGATTGGCCTTCCAATATCTTAAAAAAAACAAAAATACCTACTATTATTACTATAAATATTAAACAATATATTAAATTATGTATCTATCTTAAAATATTATTTAATCACATTATTCTAATTTATAAATTACAGTTGGCTTATTTTAATCGATCACGTTTGACAGTTCATCGAAATTTGACACTGTCTTTGCGATAACATTATCTTATTGTTAAAAGTTGGTATTGCAGATTCGCTTAACCTTTTCATTACAAAATACATGCTATTTATCTCTATTACTATTTGATATCAATGATATCACAATATTGATGTCAATAACGCAATATACAATATACAAATGAATACCCATTTCGCGTGTTCATCGCCTCACGCTAGAACGGATGGACCAGTTTCGCTCATTATTTCATTGTTGTATTGGTTATTATCAGGAGAAGAATCACATAAAAAGAAAAACCGGAAAAATGGCAGGGAAAGTGGGAAAAACCACACTTCAATGTTGTCCATACAAACTGTTAGTAGCTGATAATGTCAAGCGATATGAAGTGCGCCGGATCAGTTAGTCTTGTATTTAAAAATATATTACGCTTGGTCTATTTTGCGTACTCTTTTGTTGTGTTAGTTATTGTCAGAAGTAGGTTTATTGAAAAAAAATGGGTGCTTATACTATGTACTACTTATACGCGCGTGAGAAGTAAAAAAATAATAAAAAAATCTGTACCGAAAAATATATAAATCGCACTTGTATATAACTCAATCACGTATGTAAATTGAGAGGCATGTCTCTAAAGCAGGCAACGTCAAGATGTTAATTTTGTGTAACAGATGCGCGCGCATCTTAAAGTTTCGGTCTCCGCTGCAACTTCACATTGTAACTTTTGTGTGACGATATTAAAATTTCATTCAAATCGTTTTTTCATAACTTGCCTAAAGAAGTATAATAAAAAAGAACAGGATAATGTCTATCGGATCATGTAGTCGGGTATAAAATTAATGAAATTCTTATTAATGAACAAATAGGTCTACCCGTGTTGGTCCGGGCTCTTTTACGGAGTAGACAATTTGCTATCTTGCCAGTCTGCTCGTGAAAAGCAGAGAAGTGGAGTTTCGCATCAACTCTTCCGTATTGGACGTGTTTCAGTTCGGAGAATAAGTCGGTAAACTTACTTTTGATCGAGGCCTAATATCGCGGCCTCAGGTTGGCAACGCAACATTACCACCCTTGGTGTCTCTAGAGGGTGTGAACTGCTTACTATCAGGGAATCCGTCAACTTATTTGCCTCCATTATCATAAAAAAACAGCGAGGTACACAAAAATACTTGTCGAACGATGAGTAAATTTGCATGGACGTCAAAAGCCTTGTAACTCAAACAAAATCTTTTAAAAGAGTATATGAAATACGTCTTTTTGACGCCATTTAGTACAGAATATAGAGACCGTTTAATTTAAAACGAGCGGCAAACGTCCCGCCTCTATATCGGTATCAACGTGTCGGCCATGGAGTGTTTGATACCAATATTTGACTGGACTTTAAATTGCCACCTAGAAACACTTCATATGCAAAAATACGGAATATTTTTCCGAAAATTGCACCCTTTTTTGTTACAAACACACAACTGTTGCCTATTCTGTTACAAATACCAATCTAACAATTGATATGTTAAGAATACATGACATCTTTGTAGGCGGTGGTATTTGCAGCGATTTTTCGTTTCGTTTTGTATTGCTTGCGTTGACATGTTCCGGTTTGAAAGATAAGGTAGTTGGTAAACATACTTTTGCTCGAGGCCTAACATCCCGGCCTCAGGTTAGCAATAGACCTCTACCACCTTTGGTGTCTCTAGGCGGCGTGAATTTCTTACCATCAGGAAATCTGTCTGCTTGTTTGCCTTCCATTTTAATAAAAAAGCGTTAAGTTAGTATTTGACCGAAACTAGTTTTTGAGCTGAAACCGAAACCAAAACCGAACGTTTGGGCTTGCTCTCACATTCGGCTCAAACTCAAAAGTGTTACAAACTTCTATTGATGTATACTGAAATCTAGTGTCCTTTTACTCAAAAAATTTCGGTCATACCTAAATCTATAATAGTTAAATTAGGTAGCTAAAAGTGTTAAATTAAATAAAAAGATAAAATAACAAGATAAAAACGAAGGCATTTTTATTTTATTTTTTATAGTAACATTATAATACATTAGATAAACTAAATAAATACCTATTCTAGTACCAACTCCTAAACGTCTCACAATAATTTACGGACACAAGAGTTTCGGCGCGGACCAAAGTTTCGGTCATTTTTGAGCCAAAACCGATACTGAAATTTTCGGTCTTTCTGTAGCCTACTTCTACGCATGTAGGCTACAGCAAGGATCATAAAAGTCTACATACAAACAAGTACTCTCAGAACATAACCCAACAAAAACAAAATCTGTGGTTAGCCGGTAGACTTGTACGAGTGGTCTTAGATATATTATTAATTAGTAAAAATAGGCATCGGTTGTTTCTGACAATCTGGGGCGATTTTCGATATCTATAGAAAACGATTAGCTGTTGCCCGCGGTATTGCCCGCGGTATTGCCCGCGTGGTTAATAGCCCCATTAAAACATTTTTTTCGAAATAAAAGCTATCCTACGTGTTAATCCAAGTTACCCTTCATGTGTATGCCATGAAAATCGATTCAGCACTTTTGCTTGAAGGATTAACAAACAAATATACAAATATTTGCATTTAAAAAACGAATTTATACAGTCCAGACGTTTTATTATATTATTCAATTACCTTGTTTTTATTAAAACCCGTTAAATTAGTGAAAATGTTTAAGATTCTTTCCGGTAATTTGTAGAGAAAAGCTGCGCCAGGAATTAGTAATTTAGCTCCATTTAATGTCTGAATTCCATACATCGAATGCCAAAAGAAAAAAAGAATGGATTACTGGTACAGACTAAGCAAATCAAATCGAATGTCTGATTATACCTCGTATTTTTTTTGTTTTATTTTTGTTTTTTTGTTTGAATTTTTTTAGCGAATGCGTATGTTCACTTTGGCTCATATTTTTAGCATAAATGCCTATAAGAACTAAAAATCAATAGAGTCCTGTTTACATTATTTTAAAACGGAAGTCATATGGTTTCCATGTTTTGAACTCTATTTTATTCACTATTTTTAACAAAATTTTCATAATTAATGAGCAGACATATTTATGGTCTTTCAAATATTCCAGCTATTTGTTTTTTTGCGAGACTGATTACGAAATTAAAGCCCGTACTAGTAGTTGGATGTACATTGCTGTCTGGAAAAGCACCAAAAGGAAAATACTAAATCTTTTCGGTGGTTATTCGATTGTAATCTATTTCTACTGTTAAATAAATGTATTAAGTAAATGTGGAGGAGGCTAGGCAAGGTCGGCAAGTATCGTCATATCTACAACTCGATACTCTCTGCCTACTTTGCAACGGCCTTGCCGTAAAGACATGAGTATGTGTGATAAAATTAGATCTCATTCGGAAAGCCTCTGCTATTGCAAATCCGTAGATATTATAATTCAATATGTAGAACAGTTCAGCTTTGACACAGTTCATACATTAAACATATATACTCAGAAATTTCAAGGAATTTGCGAGATGAACTAGGAAATACTTATGTAGCAGATATTGAATAATTTACAAGAATGAATTTTATAAATATAATTTTATATAACCACCATCTTATCTATTCCTGCGCCATAACGTCTAATGCTTGCCGTTGAGGTGTTCTGGTTCGGAGGGTAAGGTAGCCGGTAAACTTATTCTTGATCGAGGCCTAGCATACCGGCCTCAGGTTGACAACGCACCTTTACCGCCTTTGGTGTCTCTAGGCGGCGGCTCTAGGTGATTTCTTACCATCAGGAAATCAGTTTGCTAGTTTGCCTTCCAATATCATAAAAAAAACATGTTATGTCAGGTTAAGTATCATACTTGAGACTAGAATGTTTTTTACATACTATATGCATATCTTCACGCCAAGTCCAATGCAGAGGTAGACAGAGAGCTTCTAGTGTAAAGTGGCAAAAATTTTACGGACATGAATAACTTCTACAACATACTACACTCTTTGCATACAAAAATGCCTTTATTGAAGACTCTTCAAGGGCCGATTTTGGATAACACCTACAAAATAGAACCCCCACCATCTTATTAATAAGCACGAAGTAAAGTACTCCAAGGTTCAACCTGGTGTTATAGTCTTTATTGCAATGTAGTACTATAATATCAATTTTATTTTACTCCTACATTAGTTCATGTTGACTAACAAAACGTCTACGGTGTAGCTACCCTCAAACACTCACATTCCCATTGAATACACATCTGTTTTATCAATCTTTCACCAGCTATTCTTTCCACATAATCGAACCAACGAAGCGTTTTATGGCGGACTAAATAGGAAATGTTCTCGTACTTATCTTATTATATAATCAGTTTCTGGAAAAAACTATAACAATTTCAGAAAAAATAGCCGAGCGTTAAATCAAATGTCCGTTTATCTTGGTTTCATTCGCTGCTTTTCAAAAGATTTCGAAAGAAGCTATTTGACTTGCCGGTAGAGAAAATATATTATAGTTTAAATGTTTTTTTGTAAAAAAGATTAATTGATAAAATATTTTGACATTTGATTGTTTGCCGAAGAGTTTTTTTTGTTGCTTTCCTCGGTCTGGGTTTGGAAACGGTGGTAGTTCAAGGAAGTGTGTTTTGTCGGCTCTTCTCCTAACAGGCTTAGTTTGGAAAACATGGTAGATAGTACAAGGTATAAAAGAATGCATCATTTCATAATTTTTAAGGAAAATACCTGAATTCAGACAGAATTAGACTCGCACATGTTTAATTTTAAATAACAAATTTGAAAATTTGAGTAAAAAATAATTCATATTATTCTGTTTAAAACCTACTCGAGGCTTCTTACTTTAGTTTCAGTACTGAAATCAAGATAATTGGAATTAATTATTTTTTAATTTGATGTTAATAAAATAACGTCGAGTTTGTTGCAAAATTTAGAAGTCGAGAACTGGTTTATTTGGCTCGTTTTAGCCTTTTCAGTAAAATAACTTTATTATTAAATATATATATATATATCAATGTCACTTTTCATTGTAATATTATAACTCAAGAACGGGCTCACCTACCCAAACCAATTGTTTATGCTTTGTTCGGACTATTTAATAGATGGTTTGTGTGAAGTTTGCATAAAATCGGTCGAGCGGTTCTTAATTTATCACATTTGTTGTAACAAATGATTTCAAAAAAGACGGATCGTTTAGTTAATGGGAATTTTTTTGTCAAATTGAAACTTTTTTTAGATGGAGGCTGTGCTGTCATATTAAAACTTTTTTCAGTTGTTTTTTCTTTTTTTGTTTTGTTGTGGCGGTCATATTGTAGTCACATACGTAGTGAAGCACGTACCGGGCCGCTAAAGATATAAAACTTAAAAAGATATGATAAAAATCTTACATTGGGTGTTTGGTACAAAGTTTGGCAGGATTGTTGGTGTTAAACATGAAAAATGACAAAACATTTTTATCTGCAAAGTCTGCATCTGCAAATATAATGATGATACATATTCATTTTTGTTCAATAAATTTTCGGTTTTCGAAAAAAATCTGAGCTCGTACTAAATTCAAAGGATTTATTATTATTACCCACATTTTTAAGCTATTGCATAGCTTCTATCGCGGGCCTTGAGCGTGGAGACTGAATCCCAAAATTCCGTAACGAAAATAACCTAACACCTCCCACTCCGACCGGCACAACGGTAATGCTAAAAGGTTTTGCTATCTTTCGACGAATAGCAGAACTTTTAATGACTTTTTGATCACGCTTGTTTTTTTAGTTCAGCAACTCACCTCTAGGTGGCATTGGTTATATCAGCGTTACTGCGCATGAGGAATGCCCTCTTCGCCCCGCAATCTGGTGACTCAGGCCTGCTTATGCAATAGTTTTACCGCGGCAGTTTTCGAGTGCCACACGTCTTTTTTTATCTTTAAAGATTTCTTCAATACAATTTTTTTGAAAGTACAACTGTATTTAATCACGTTTTTCATGATTTATTTCTGTCGAGTCAAATGTAAATGTAATTATGTTTCCAAACTTATTAAAGTATTTTGTGAACTATTAGTAGTACATTTAAAAATTATAATTAATTATCAGATATGAAAGGTCTAGTTTTAGACATCCGTGACAAATCGGTATATTTAGGACGTATACAGCTTTAAATATATTGTGTTAATTTAACATGCATTCCACAGTAAATAAATTTTTATTTCATCCTATTCACATGAAATAAAATTCTATATCCTTCGGTAACATATATGCAACATCACATAAACCGTATTTATTTACGTCTTATCTCTTTTCAACGTTTCCAGTATCAATATCCAAGCGTTCCCAATACAATTTGCTTTACTCGTACAAGTCGCTTATATATCCTCAGCGTCTATGATCGATCTTTGTAAACATAGAATTCGTATTTAAAATATCATTTTCAAAACAAAGTTATCTTGTTTCACTTAATTAACGCAAAGTAAAATTTCAAAACACGATTTATCAGTAATATTTAGCTTAAGTAAATGAAATAATTATTTTCCCCCGGTTCCTCCTAAATAAAAACGTAGCTGTAGGGCTAGGTTCCGTACCATTGCTATGTCGAGTGAATTCGGAGTCTGACCGACTGCTGGAGAGAATCTAATGGGTTCTAGTGGAGCTAAAACCGAAAAATTATATCTGTCCATCAGGTTTTATCTATATATTTGGATCATCAGACCCAGGATTGGATGGCATTTGATCACCTCGAAAGAACGCTTTTGGAAATAGAAAAAAATAACTAGAATTAGAAATAAATAGAACACAGGCATAAAAATATAGGAGGCAAACATAACTTCATTTTTTCAAAATCTAAAATTCTGTCTATAAAAGAAATATACACAGTTACAATATTTTTTTCCATACGGCTAATAAGCTATCATATAGACACGTATTTTTCACATACACATAATATGACATCCTGATTCTGCCATCATTTTTAATTTATCAACCTTAGTTTAGGAAATGTTGTAAAAAAAATTAATACCACAAAAAATATTAAATTTTCATATAAGTGGATATTTTTTCAATGTTTTTTTTGCATGAAATGCTTGTGGTGGGTCTCGTTTCAAACTTTAGAAATAATCTGCAATGAAATGTACATCCCATCTTCCTTTCTACTTTTTTATAACTAAACTGGCCAAGATTTCAGGAACGTGGTCAAGGTGAGAGCGTAAAGATCTTTCAGACATATTAACGTAATATGTTGGACCAAGTCTGGGTAGTTTGATTAACAAGAAAGTTTTCCATTACTGACACATATTCATACCATTATTAGTGGTACCAATCCGGACGTGTTACGAAATTTTGCCACCTAATCAGAAGTCACGGTGTTAGTGACGGTAAGCCTATGCTCGCTTTTTACGAGCTGCCTGGCAGGAAGCTAGGTGGTTTATTCTGCTAAGGAGCCCGGACCAACACGTGGAAATATATGTTATTACATTTGTAATAATAATGCGGGAATGGAAGATGTAAGCTTTTAATTCAAGCTCAAAGCTGGTTAAAGAGATGTGACCCAAACCGCAAGATTGCGTACGCATTGTGTGACATAGCTTTACAACTCCTATGATCAGAAGTCCGAAATTATTTTACCGAAACATTTAAAAGCATATTGATTATTCTTCTTATAATATCAGTAACTAAATATTTAAATCTATAAGCACTTCATTTCCTAGATCGTTAATTATACACTTACATTCTACTATATCTATTTTCATATATTTGTTTATACTGAGGATCAAAACTCATAATCATTGGAATAATTATATTCATAAATGTGTTTCATTACAATATTTGTTTTTATAAATTTCTCTTAATTTTGGTCGAAGGTTATAAGTAATAGATTTAATAATACTCGAAGTTTCAAACAGACCTTTTGTTTTAATGAATCCGGATCATGGTTGTGTTTCTTGTTTGACGTATTGACTAATTTATAAACTTTTAAGGTAGGTAGTATGTTTTTTAAGAATTTATGTCAATTCCAAATATTGCTAATTCTGCTTAAAGTACCAGCCACTCTCTCATTTTAAACTAAGACTTTTGTCAAAATTGCATCATCATAGTAAAAAATTTGATAGTATTGAAAATATTTTTAGTGTTTTCGGCTAGTCGTGGGTGCCCTGGTTGTGTCTCTGCCAACTCCTTCGGGATATGGGCTCGAAGATGCTTTGTTATACAGATTCCATAAGGCTGTTAAGCTACTTTTAATATATTGCAATTTACTTATGTCTAAATTTGAAAAAAATTACAGCTTGTTTCGACAGTTACAAGTACGAGTGAGAAAAATTTGGCATATATCGATAGCTCAAAACGTGATCACATAAGGCTGAAATTTCAATTGTTTGAAAAGTAAATGTTAATTGCCAGCCTATTCTGCCGGTCAGACGTGTCATATGACTAAGAGCAACTGAAACTTCCATTAAAACCATTTTCCTCAAAAGCTATCATTTTTAACAATACTTTACTATCGGTCAATCACGTGTCATTCTGCCAAACATCCTCTACCGACATAACTGTCACTTTATATAGATTATAATTTTTGTAACAAGAAGGTAGTGATTAGCTTTAATTAAGAAATAGACTTGTCTATTTTTAATTATTTATTTCTATAAATGTATAAGTAATGTAGGAGTAGGAATTATTTTTATTATTTAGGGTAGAGTCTACCTGTTCCTGCCGCCATAATGACAATGTCATGTTCCGTTCAGAGGGTAAGGTAGACTTGCACAATTGGCCTAACACAAGTGTCTAAAGGCTGTGGATGTAACTTGCCATCACGAGAGCTTCGTGCTTCTTCATTGTTTTTTGCCATCAAAATAAGAAAATGTCCTCTTTATGATCCTCTTTACTGAAATAGATGTAGCCTTATTTTATGCGCTGACGAAGTAGGTACACAAGTTTAGTCCAATGACCATTTGGTCTTTTCCCGTTTTTTATATAAGAAAATATAATCATACCTTTAAGCCCATATTTCAGGTAAGAACTTTATTTAAAGATAACCTAATTAAAGCTGAAACGTTGCGGGTCGGCACAAGAAAAAACTTTTAGGATCTTTCTAGAGCCCGAATACCCATTAAAAGTAATGAGTTGCTGCAAGCGTTTGTCACCTCGGCACTTTTACACTGAAAAATAAATTTAGTTGGTCTCACAGACCCTTCAAATAAATATCAACTTAAAAACATCCGTTGGTCTTTTTAATATGGAGGGTGAAGCTTAATTTCTATGCGGGAATACTTAATGAGATTAGTTCTGTCTAAGCTTTTTTTTAAAGATTATACTTTGCTAGATGTATTGCATAAATTGATAAAAAATAAAGTATATTCACGCCCATATCCCCGTAGCTAGAGGCACAACCAAGGCACCCACGACTAGCCGAACACACTAAGTCCCACAATGTGATAGGTGGCAAGCCTATCGCCAACCGGGCACATATACAAACCTGGCCAAAAGTTATTTTAATTAGAAAAATTAAAA
>NJDC01001100.1:219478-283858 GCA_002245475.1 Calephelis virginiensis
ATAATACATAGAAATACTGATACCTAAACACATTAAATTAACACTCAAACCCGGAAATGCAGACATCTAAATATTCGTCACACAAATGCCTGCCCCCGTCGAGAATCGAACCCGACCCTCGCGATTGGTCGGTGGAGTTAGGCATGTACGCTAGATCCTCTAACCAGGTGCTCAAAACATTAAATTGATTACCATTTAATTTGCTGGTTCAAGTTAGGTTTCAACCAATTATCAGACGGTATATTAATAAACTAATTGTAATATGCGCTATTGTCATACCTATTTTCACATAAGCAACTGTAGATGTGACGTATGTTAGGTACTTCCAACTTCCTTACTCCCAACGCGAACGTGGATATGAACTATGAATAAATAAGTTTTTAACAAACAATATACACCTATATCAAATTTTTATTTGAAGGGATACTTCTGGGAACATTCCTTTTTAATAAAAGTCTGAAACCTAAGACGTATTATTCAAGATCAAAAATATTCAGGCACACTAGGATAATGTAAGGAATATTAAGAATTCCTATGACTACTTTCCGCCTCCATCATTATATCAACTCTACTACGAGTACTATATACGTTGCAATCTAATTTCAAATATGAATAATTTTAATGCCTATTTCATCAAATTCCATTTAATTTGTTGATTCAAGCTTCATTTCAACCAACAATTTAACGGTATGTTAATAAACTAATTGTAATACATGCTATTGTGTTTCTCCATTAATGTTATTGGATTTGAATAAACATTTGCATCAATCCGGGCTTATCCGTATGGTAGTTCTAGGTACAAAGCTAATTCCATCAATATCAATTTAGAGCTTAAACATTTTATTAGCTTAAAAGATTGTCTCTACATTATTCTATTAGTCTACCTAATACTGGGAACAGTTAAGCTGCAAAGGGTTTTAGGGTTCCGTGGACAAAGTGTAATACTAAAACTGCAAAAATTCCACCTTGATTTCAATAACTATATCATCTAATTACCCAAAAATTAAGTATTTCCTTTGATTTTTCTGGGATTCCATCATGAGATCAAGTCTTGGTGGCAATGAGAGCATTTTGGATGTAAGATCTTTTAAATAAAACATGGGTGCGTGTACTTATGTACACGGGTGAGAAGTTATACCTACTTGAAAATTATCAAAATAATATATAAATCACATTTGTACATATAATATAACTATAGCACGTGTGTGAATGTAGAAACATGATTCTAAGTTAGACAACTTCATGATGTTACTTTCGTATAACAGATTAAAATTTCGCTCTCCGCTGCAACTTCATATTGTAAATTTTGTGTGACGGATCTTAAAATTTCACTCTTATGATTTTTTCATAACGCGCCTAAAAATATGACTTCAATCAAAATCGGTTAACAAGTGACAAGAATTTAAATAACATATACAAATGTTTTTTGTTTTTAGGTATCAAAGTAGACGTATATATCCTCCCTTTTTTTTAAGTCGGTTACAAACGTGATTATTATACACTCAGATCCACTAGTCAGTCTGGTACAGCAATTTTATTTGAACTAAATACATAAATTTACTTATATTTAAGCCAACTCCCTTGCGTGGTAGGCAGAGAATATCGACTATAACAATCCTTACAGACATGCTTAGCTTCCTCTACATATTTTTTTATACTAACATGCTAATTTCGAAGATTCTGAACACTACCCACGGACAATACCCTAGAGATTTGGTTGTAAAACCGATAGTTCATAAATGGACACACATATTTCCACATTCGCAGTGTATATCTGTTTAATCAATCTTTCGTCTGCCATTCTTTTCACATGACCGAATCACGTTATAGCAAAATTCAGCCAAAAAAGTATTGGGAATGGATTATTTGTTTATGGTTCTAAATTCAAATTTTTTTGTTGTTAGATTGGCACAACTGTGTTCCATTTTGTCGCGGAGTTTGAGTTGCATCTGTTATTTATATTAAATACCGTGCTGTTTTTAGTTATATCACATTTAGTGTGTATTGCGAAATCATAAAAGACAGGAACATCGAGCTCTTTGTTCGTTTGTATTAAATTTCGTATCGCCAACGGAATTTCGCGTTTGGAGTCAACGAAAATGCTTACGGTGAATCGACTTTATCAAAGACGTGTTTATGATTGGTACAAAGCATTCAAAAGCGTCCGAGATGTGCCTCGCTGAAAATCCAGAAAAGACATTGACAAAAATCTTTATTCAACGCTGAGAGAGATAGCCGCCAAACATTCTGTATTTCACGAGTCGATCCGTATCATTTTAACTAATCATTTGGGTATGAAACATGTTGCTACTCGGGTAGTCCCAAAAGACCTCAATTTTCTCCAAAAACTAAATCGCATATGAGTCGCTAAGGACATGCTAGAACGAGTCAATTCTTACCCAACATTCATGAAATGAATTGTCACATTGTCACTGATTACGAAACTTGGGTTTAAGAGTTTGACATACAAACTAGGCAACAAGCTTCGATGTGACGCCTTCTAACTGAACCGAAACCAAAAAAATACACGCTAAACTCGTTTAAAAGTCAAAGTCATGTTGAGAGTTTTGTTTTGTTTGATTTTTTTGTATTGCGCACTCGGAGTTCTTGCCGGAAAGTTCAACTGTAAATAAGGAATAGAGGAAATTTGGCGAAAAAGGCCCGATTTGTGAAAGGAAAATTCTTGGAATTTGCAAAACGCGAACGAAGTTTTAAATACTCAACAAAAACCATGGAGCTACGTCCACCTGCAGCTGACTTCTTCCCTTTTTAAACTCAAATTACCTCTTCGTGGCACCCGTTTTCAATCGGTAGAAGACATAAAATAGAATTCGTGGAGAGAACTGTAGGGTTACTCTTGAATCTCGATATCATGCGAATTGAAAATTGGAATCGTATATGTCACTTTAGGTACTTGTGAACACAGAGTAAGGGGATTATTAACATTTAGTTACAAATAAATTCAACGAATAGGATAAAATAATTTACTATTTACTATTAACTAAATGGTAATAATTTGCCAGTATTGTGTTCAAGAGTACCTAAAATGACATATACGATTCCAATTTCCAATTCGCATGATATCGAGATTCAAGAGTAACCCTACTGAACTCAATTCCGGATACAACGATCAAAAAATGTTTTGATGATTGGATTAATCGTTGGCGTAAGTGTATCGTTTTATCGCATACTTTGGTGGTGATAAAATACATTTTGGAAAACGAGGGGTGTTATAAGTTTGACGTGTCTGTGTATGTGTGTGTTTTGAACGGATGATGGATAGATGTCGACGCGGTGTTTTTTTATTAAAGCTGATGCCAGATGGTAAGAACAATCTTTATATTATACTCGTGCCACACCTACATTATATGTAGGTTTTGTCTCTTTTTGCGGGTAAAGAGCCAGTACCTAATGTAAGACAGCGAACAAGCAGGCAGCCTGATGGTGGTCGGTAGTGTCATTAAAATACATTATAGCTGTCTTTGGCGCATAGCTATTAGGATTATGTATTTAATATAAACACGTTTTTTTGGGTTAACACTTGTACTTATCCACTGTATACTTTATTTAACACTTTCTGTTACTTTCTAGCTTTTTACAGCATCATCAGGGCTGTAAAACTAAAGATAAAACGGACTTTTTTGATTTAACGTTTATAGGTATCTATTTGGTTAGATGTTACTTAATATAATATTGCTCAGGCTTAATCAAGATAAAACATTTGCGTAATGTAATATTAATTTAAACAGAAATTTTAACAAAACAATATTCTGCTACATTTCCAATATGGCCGGGTGTAGTGACGCTGTTGTAACATGTTTCAAGCGTCACGGGACTACTGACCTACTTCAAACTCCTTTGTGTATGAATACGAGTACTCCATACCGTATACATTCATACCATTCACCGGTCTGCCTAATTTAATATACAACTGCACTTATAAGTAGTGAAGTCCACTTTCATTAGTGTTGGCACTTTACAGTGTAGTAAAATAATTTTGTTGTAAAGGGATAAATGTATGTTATGTATTATACTACTACTTCCACTAGTAATTTTTAATTTACGAAACACTGATAGTGAATGGTGTAAAATACCATTAATTTTAGTAAGTGCTTTTGCTACTTACCGTATACATTCAAAATATTCACCGGTCTGCTTAATTTAACTTTGTACTTAAAAACAGTCAAGTCCACTTATATTAGGGTTGGTAACGTTTTACAACTTACTTCATGGAAATCCATACTAACTAAATTTGCTCATACCCGCCAAAAATTTATACGTATTATAGCACGAGAAAACAAAAAAACGGTGCATAGTGAAAGGATTGGACTTATTTGTTGTCGAAGACCCTTTACATACCAAACTATAAAACATAACACTCACCACTATATTGCTTTAATAACACCGAACACACACTGAGCTGAACTCGTCGTTTTGTTTCGCAACCGAGGTAGCCTTTTTTGTATCACCGATGTATTGCTAACTTCACCGGACTTTACAGTACAGTCAAATTCTCGTGATTCATTGTAGCGATCAGTAGCTCAGATTATAACCGTTTGTGTTAGACCAAGTTAGAAAGTTTATAAATTTGCATTTAGCTTTTCACCTAATTTATTCTTATGGCCCCAATCCATTTTAATATTGCAGAAGTATTTAACAAAGATTGGCGCGGAAATAAGGAAACGCAATCATTATTTATTTATGAGAGGTTATAAATTCAAATGTAATCTTATATTTGTTACCGTAACAATGTTTATAGTCAGAACAGACTACTACAGGAGGTTCCACTTCTAACAAAGGACTGTGCCTTTTCCACGATTTGCTACAGATTACCTTCGGCAATTCACGTAACGAAATCAGCACTTTCGGTCTAAAATTTAGTTTCTTTAGTTACTAGTAGAGGCGCTGTACAAAGATTTCATACAAATCATTTACGGAGTTGCGCCGTAAACTCATGGTAAGGTCTCTGAGCGTTTACCGTGGGTTGGTAGAGATTACGTTCGGTTAGTGACGTTTCGAAATCTACGACACCTTTGGCCTAAAAATGTGTTTCTCTTAGTTACCAATAGAGGCGCTGTTCAAAGTTTTGATACAAATAATTTACAGAGATGGTAGCGAGTATAGTAAACTAGACAAGCCGTAAACTCATGGCAAGGGCTCTGATTTCATTTGTAATTATTGCTGACTCTCTCTCTCTCTCTCTCTCTCTCTCTCTCTCTGAATTACCGGTCTCTCTTTTAGAGTCTAGTGAAGTCAAGTAACAAAGACAAAATGAGAGAGAGGCTGGTACATTAGAAAGAATCAGCGATATTTCAAAATTACAAGAGTTTTTTTTTTATTTTGGAGTACTTGTAAGGTTACGAATATAATACGCACGGATTGGAAATTGGAATTGTAGTCATTTTTAAACTCAGTACTAGCGAGTTATTAACATCTAGTTACAAATATATTCAACGAATAGGAAAAAACAATTTATTGTTTACTATTAACTAAATCTTAATTCGTCAGTATTGTGTTCAAGAGTACCTACCTAAAATGACACACCTACTCGATTCCAATTTCCAATATTGCATGAATCGAGCTTCAAGAGAGCCCCGTAGAGTAGTCTTTAGGCTCATAGGTCAGATCAAGTTGAAGTTTACGAGACATTACAAGATTGGTCTTGCTGTTAGTTTTCCACAGTCACTGAATAGGAGCTGACTGATGAAGCCTTTATACTTACAATTTCTAACCAACATTCAAATCAATTCAGTTTCTGGAAAAAACTTACAGCAAAACCTTTCGTGTAGTGTTCGCCTTATGCTTCATAGTAGCACATTACAGGAGAATGTTTAATATCTTTATAATTTTGCACCAGGTGCCTTAGTAGCTTCAGCGAAAAATAAACAATGTTTTGGGGTCATAAAATTTATGTTAATATCCCAAACAATAAAACTGTCCCAAACAATAAAACTGTCCCAAACAAATATATTTTTTCTTAAATAATGACCAGATTTCCCCGATGTCGTTATTCAATAAGGAATCCTCATTATAAAGCCTTAAAATAAGCTTGTGGCTTTTTGAAGAAGTATTACATTTTTTCAATATTTCACACAAATAGTTTAAATTTGTCCATTTTCGAGTAAAATAAAACTTTAGATTGTCATCGGGACTTCGTGACTATGGCTAGTCGTAAGTGCCCTGGCTGTGCCTCTGCCTACCTCTTCGAGGATATGGGCGTGATGAAACTTTTTTTAGATACCATTGTAGTAGACTTCCCATGACGCTTAAATAGTCAACACCTGCCCTGGTGATACATGTATTTTTGGAATATCCATATTGTTTTGTCTGTTTTTTTAAGGTTTTATAACATTTAGGGCCATAACTCACCGGGACGCCATTGCGACGTGGCCAGCGACGTTGCCATGGCTAGGTCTAGCGTTCCTGCGTCGCCAAAGCGTTGCCATTCGGTCGCCAAGTGCGTTAGCCGTCATACATCTCAATACGAACTAGTTGGCGACATCGCTGGCCTGGCAAAAAAATAATTATTTTTATAATAAAACAATATTTCCCAGGTTTGGCTATGGCTGGCAATAGATTTGCCACCTCTTTACAATAAACTTCCAGATTATATAAAATACCTCTCAATTAATAAATTTATGAAATGTCTGAAATAATGTTATCATACCATTAATTAATATTTAGTAGACAAGAGCGCTTGAGATTAAGTGCTTCTCATGCCAATCTCTTATTATGTAATGTAATATTAGGTACTTTAATTATTGTATACTTAATTTAAAAAAAGAAAACAAGCCAGCCGAGTTTCTTGCCGGATCTCCTCAGTGAGTGGCTGTGTTCTGATCCGGTGCTAGATTTAGTATTTTATAGACGCGTCACAAGTGTCTGTTGCACGATCTAGGTGAAATAAACTATATTGTAATTCTACCAATCACATTGTGTGATTTAATGTCTTCAGCTAGTCGCGGATGCCTAGTTGTATCTATGCCTAGGTTAGGTTAGGTTAGGTAGGTTGCGCTGTGCCTCTAACTCAGGGATACTGATGTGATTAAACTTCTATATTTTTGTTAAACAAAATTAAGGTAAATAATCTGGTCATAATTATAATTTTTAGGTTAGATTCTATTTGTGTAACTTGTCCAGGTATATTTATTATTATTATAAAAAATATATTGTAAGGAAGAACGGATATGATAGAGTTATGACGGCAGGAGTTATTACTGCTTTGCCTATTAGTAGTGGAATTTATCGTTACACGATAGCTTTTAGGCTCATCAGGAGCAGTTGTAACCCGCGGCCGCCGCGGTCGTGTAACTGCGGTTTTATTTCAAATCTCAGGAGACTGGTAATTTGTCGCCATTGAAATCATCTCGCAAACTTGCACGATTCTACCGGCAGGCAACAGGTGCTGCGGGAATCGTAAACAACCGCGAGCGTCGCGGGTGTAAAATGCGTTGTGAAATATGTTCTTATTTTTTGCACATAAATCTACAGTACCTGGATGAACGAGATTTGCTCGGTATTTTTTTTTATAAATTGTTTTTTGGACATTATATTTAAGTACGAATTAGTTTTTAAGCGTGTTTTACAAAAATAATATAAAATTTCTTAGCAAACACTCATTGACTTCGTGTCACTTAACTTTATTGCTCACAGAAAATAGTATTATTATTCGCCAATAGATGTCAGGAATTGTCATATTTTTCAGTTTCAATACGAATAAAATTTTCAGTTTTAATATAATGACATTTTCTAAAAATTATTCCTAGCTAGATCGATTTATCGCCCCCGAAACCCCCTACATACTAAATTTCATGAAAATTGTTGGAGCCGATTCCGAGATTCCATAATTACATGTTTATATACATATACAAGAATTGCTCATTTAAAGGTATAAGATTCTACAGAAGCTGCGGGCCCGCAAAGGCGACGGTCGCTGATAAAAATCGCCCCGTGAGTTCTTAGCCTAATTGTCAGTTATACCAGTCATTGAATTGACTGAGGAATAACCTTGACTGACGAATAACCTAGAATAGTTTTTCTTTTGTTAACCTGGATCCTCTGCGTAAAATAGACCATCGGCCGTCATGTTAAGCAGCTCGTTAGAGGCGAGCAAAAAATTACTGGTGGTAAAGTTCTTTACAGCAACTTGTCGCGTAGAGATCCACCGACTTATCTACTCCTGCTGCCGTAATGCCGATGTCATGTTCCGGTCCTGAACGGTCCGGTACGGTAAACTTTGGTCTATTGGCACAATTGATCTAATACACCGGTCAGTGATGCACCTACAACACCTATGGTGCCTATTGGCCCCAGTTAAATCTTACTATCAGGGCAGACGCGTATTTGTTGGCTGTCTTACGCAAAAAAAATGTGAAGTGGGGCCAACATTTATATGTATACATTAACTATCCCCGTGTAGGTTCAGGCTTCTTTGCAGAATAGACCATCGACCTTTCTGCCAGGCAGCTCGTAAAAGGCGAGCGTAGGCTTACCGTCACTAACACCGTGACATCCTACTAGGTGGTAGAGTTTCGCAGCGACTCGCCCGGATTGGTACCACCGCCTTACCTATTCCTGCCGCTATAACGTCGCTAACTAACGCTAAACTTAACTAACCAAAATAAACTAATTTTACACATAAGATACACAAAGTTCATTAACTACGAAAAAAACACGACTATCTTCTTTCACGATGGCGCTAAAACTCATACTTTTTGTTTAATAAAAATCTCGCATTACGTTGTATACTTAGAACAAAGTACTGAGTATTATTAAAATAAAATATCCCATTACGATTTGAGATAAACTACGAAACTTATAAAACGATATTGATCAAATTTTGTAACTATTTGTAATTTGGTACTAGTGGGAAGATGGTTTTAATCCCATGGGAAATATGGATAACGACTAGACCAACAATATTACTAGATTATTTAATGGTATAATAATGAACAAACGGAAACGGTGATACCACATCCCGACGCCATTTCGACATTTCTACGTATTTATGTACGGTTTGTTGGTTTTCTATTATTTATTAACGGATAACGGTGGAACGATACAAAATGTTTATTGTTTTATTTTAGAATTTTCCGCTTGCAACCCTGAGTACCTTATTTCCTATTCTACTCGCTTTACGCTGAATAGGATTTGCTCGTTAATAAATAATTCTGAAACTATACTCTGTCTTCTTTCTGTGTTTCACAAGTTTTTTTGCGTTAGTCTAAATCGTCCATGTAGGCTATCTGCCTCAATATCAAACAATTCGTAAGACGCAAGCATGACAGAGTGCTGGGCAGCAAGTTGCCTGGATAGAGATTCATCGCTATACCTATTTCTGCCGCCATAATACAAATAGGCCTAAAATTCACAGGACAACTTTTGTACATTTCCACAATATACTTTATTTATGTTCATGTTACACTTGAGCCAACCGGTTTCACTTCTCAGAGCATCGTTCATTATCATTAGAGGTTTACATCTAAAGATCAATAAATGTACTTTAACGTTAATTATACATTTAGTTATAACTTACTGCTAGCTGGAGAAACTAAATACTGACATAGGTTTTTTCCGCTCTCCAAAACGAGTTCCTGCGGGAGAGCTTATAAAATCTAATACAATGAAATATATTAACTTGCTGTATATGAGTTAAAAGTTGTTACAAAAGTATTTGTTTATATCAACATATTCTAGCACTTTGGGGTATGCTAATGTTTTTAAATTTATACAAAATCATTATTAAGATTTATAGCATTCATGTTTTAATATTTGATTTTTTTTAAATGTGATTTGGTTTAACCTTAACTACCATAATATACTACCAGCGTTTCAAAACCAGTCAGGAGAAGAAACGGCAAAACAAACTCCCCGGCATCCAGGATGAACCCTATTTAACTCGAACTGTCCCACTTTCCAAACTTCCTCTCCAACCAAGATATATTTATTTACTTTAACAATTATTTTAGAAAAAATAATGAATACTTAATGATATTAAGTGAGAGGTACCGCGGGCAACTCTAGTCTAGTGTTTTAGAATTCAATTAAGAATTTTAACGCGAAACAAAATGTAAGAAATATTTTAATTTCTTTTCATTGAGTTCTTTTAATTAGGAGGGAAAAAGTACCAGTCTATTTACTGAGCGTCATGAGGCGAAATGGATACATGTTTCTTTTCAAGGATACATTTCAAGATGTCGTGTTTGTTATCAGTTACTGTATTATGAATAAATAAAACAGCTTCGACTTTTTTCCGAGTCTTCACTCGTGAAAGTAATTACTTACGAAAGTTGACTTTGTATATTTTTTGTGTTAAATTGAGTTTTTTTGTGTTAATGATTTATCTATAATGTTTTTTTTTTCATTCGGTGTAGCATAATTTATCGTACTCTTATCATCTTCATATTATACAGACTTAGACAGATACAATTACAATACGCTTATATTTATTATTACTAGCTATTACCCGCGGCTTCATCCTATATTTCAAGTTAGACCAAACTGCACACAGTGTGTAAATTTGATTAAAATCGGTTAAGTGGTTTAGGAGTCCATTGAGGACATCGTGACACGAGATTTATATATATTAAGATATTACTCACTTAATTAGACAGAGGATATCCGCAAAACGATGAATCCATTAAATTTTAAAATACTTAACAAATAATTGTACAGTTTTTAAAATAATTACTATAAAAATGACAAATGTAATTAAAACAAAGTCGTAACTGTTATAAAAAAAAATGTCAAAGTAGCTCTCATAATGTAAAGCTATCTACGTCCTTAAATTAATATTATGAAACTTGTCCATACTGCGTAGATTACGTGACTACATGTGAAAAGAAATGTATATTTTTACTTAATTTACGTAGACATTTTTGTCTGTGAGGTTGTCATGTTTTCTATATGCATGTATTTTATTGAATCATGCGTTTTTTATTGATATCCATTATAACAGATGTAGAATAAACTTTTATTCTGCCGATTGCCCGGAACCCGTGTTACTGTTGTGAAACTGTGTAAACTGTGACAAGTAGTCTGTGAAGTAGGTAGGGTTGCCAATCGTCCTGCTATAAGCCAGACGTACCGATTTTAAGACCATTAACGAGAAGTACCGCTCAGTGTTTTCGGGACGCTAATTATCCCGCTCTTCGGAATTAAGTGCGCACGAATAATTATTGAATGTATTATTAAAGTAACTAGATCAGTAAAATAAAACATTTTACTTGTATTTTATCGCCTCTATAGTCTAGCGCTTCAACTTCACTTTCTGTGTTCATAACAATTATTGACAAATTACTAATCGTTATGAAGCTGCAAAATTGAATGCTCCCGAGTTAAGGCAACGAAAAAACGTAATGCACCCAGCTACACTATTTTAAGGTTAAAAGTAAGTTATATTGTCGATCCTCTGGGGCCCCCTGAATATAGGGGCCCTGGGCACTAGCCCCCTGTGCCCTTATGGTAAAGACGGTACTATGCACACAATCTACCACTAGTGATCTAGCTTGTGATGACCTATTTAACATATGTTCATCTATTACGAGTTGCCTGCCAGGAAGGTATGTTCATGGTCATCAACATGGTCTGTTATACCAACACAGGTACTATATACTTAATTTTTTTTAAAAATAAGTTGACAAAAGCTTTACAGAGAATTTAGGTTTCAAGTTTTCTATCGGAAAAATAAATTAATTTTTTAACAGAAAGCCAATGATAAATGGTACCCTAGGCCCTGTCGTATAACCGAACCAATTGGAGGGTAATATACAAAGCACTTGGGAAATCTATACGTTTCATAATGACATTGTTTCGTTTAAAAATAATCTTCACGCCCGCATTGCCGATATCGTAGGCAGAGGGACTACCACGTTAGTAGAATTACTTAACTCCACAAATTGATAGGTAGCAAACCTATCGCCAACAGGACACTTACCTGATCCCTGTCAACTTTGTTTTCATAAAAAAATATCATACTCATTTTGTTTTAAGGCTAATATTTTTTATAGGTTTGTTTGTTTACTTTTCCTGCGAACAGCACTAAACAGATTTTTACCAAATTTTGTGTAATAGTAGCTTCTAAACGTCAAAATTTAGGATTCCTTTCACTGCGGGAAAATCTTTCGCTCCATCCATATTAATGTTAAGTACAATATTGACGTCATATGAAACTGAAGTATTATTGGATTCTAACCTAGTTCTTTTTAATTTCATACTGGCGGTTCTTAAAAATCAGTAATTAAAATCAATTTATCAAGTGATACTTTAATACTTGGCACAGAGTATGAGCTTTGAACATGAGATTTTTATCTATATTAATGAGAAATACTTACCAAGAGTAAAATTAAAGTTGAAGTTGAGTTTTGTAAAGAAAACTTGAAATTGAACCAGAAACTTGAGTTTTGTAAGTTTTAAGATAGGTATAGGATAAGCAGAAGGCTTACCTGATGGTCGGAATCCTTACCTATAGACACATATGTGTTACTGGTGCATCTTTATCCTGTGGTCGCTCTATGGTCGCTACCTACCTTCCAGCACGTACCACAACAAAGACGAGTACACACCTTTTTTTTATTTTATTTTTTACTTAATAAGACGGCAAATAACCACATGGATCTTGCGTTGGTAAGAGATAATCGCGGTCTTTGAACATTTTGTAGACGCGTTGCCGTTCTGTTGCCGAGATGTTATGCCTATCGTGCAAGTTTGTTAGTTACTCTACTCCTCGGACTGGAACATGAAATTGTCGTTATGTCGACAGGATTAGGTAAGGTAGATTACTATCCGGGCAAGTTTCATACTACTATCTGTGGTCTTATTGGAACTGACCTGTTCTGCCTTTGCTTACCTCCAGGCAGGCCTGACGTCAGATGGTCTATTCAACATAGAGGACCCGGACCAATACGGAGATCAGGTAAGGTAGATACCTACCTGGGAAAGTTGCTGTACAACAATAACCAGTGATCTTGTTGGTAATGACCTGATGACTCCTGTATCCCTGCATATTACGAGCTGTCTGGCTGCGGGCCGATGTGTAATTGTAACGATTATGAACAATTATATAAATGAAATTTAATATTTTTCTTTTTTAGAAAACCAAACGAGTGGTTTAATTTCCTACAAATTTTAAAGAAAGAACAAAAATTTTCTCTAGACTGGATTTGAACCTGTCCTTTCGTCCCAAGCCGACAAGTCCTCTAACAATTTGAGTTACTGAGGATTTAAATCTTGTAACAAAATTTTTAATTCCTGTCTTTACTGTTTACGCGGATAGACGAACGTCTACAGGTTCAAATCTTATTTCCTTTCTTTAAAAATTAAACCAAGCATAGGGCAAGTGCTAAAAATACCAAACGTATTTTATAGATTATACTTAACGACCATAAAACATATAACATAATTTAAATTTACACTTTAACCGTTTTAATAATAAATGTGGTGTAGGGTAGGTGTAAAATAAAGTTGATATTATAGTCTGTATTACATTATAATAAAGACTATAATACCAGGTTAAACGTTGGAATACTTTACTCCGTGTTTATGAATAAGGCAGTTACTGTTTTAGTACTTACACTTAAATTGTTTTTGAGTTGCAAATGTGATAATGAAGGTGATTTACTTTGTAAATAATATAGTCGTTGGTTTTTATGTATAAAGAGCAATTTCTTTGTGCTGTCTGTTATAATTATGACTTGCTTCATTTTTATGTAATAAGCTTTTAAAACTAGGATATTCGGGCGCTGCTAGCAATGGTATCTATAGGACATAACTACCAATGTGAAGAATAAGAAAGGAATTGAAAATTCCGTCACACGGGTCTAGGGGTTCAGTTGTTGGACTTGACTGCATGAGGTCCTGGGTTCGATTCCCGGGTCGGGCAACAAAAAGAAAATTGGGTTTTTCCAATTTTCTAATAAAAAAACCTTGCTCGAGATTGGATATGTGTCTGGTTGGCGATAGGCTTGCCACGTAATAGGTGTGGGACTTAGTGTCTTCAGCTAGTCTTTGGTGGTGGGCGTGGAGATACTTACTTACGGGTTGAATCCTCAGTAGCTCAAATGGTTAAAGCATATTGTGTTGGCTTCAGTCCAAGGGGTACAGGTTCAAATCCTTTATGGGGCAAAATAATTTGTAGAAATTTAACCCAAGCACAGGCCAAAACTAAAATTAAAATGATTGTGATTATCATAATATTAATACTTGAAGCAAAAACTTTGGACCTCTTTATACGAAAATTGGTCGGACGGAGGAGTACGAAATTTGGCACATATGTAGTTTAGTTTTAAAAGTGCATAGCGCTAATATTTTTCAAAAGTAATGCTTATAAAGTTCATTAAATAAAATAATAAAACACGACACATGCATTTGACACACACAAACAAATATATTGGTAAGGATAAAGATCACAGATGGCGCAAAAACTATATTCATAATGTTTGGAAACAAAGTAACTGGTCTTGATAAAATATAAAGATGGCGTTTTTATTAAAAAGATAATTGACATTAGAACTTAAATAATGTTTGAACATTATATTTAAAAAAAACATATCGAATAACTTGTAATTAAAATTTACTATGGTCGAATTTTTTTTTATTTTTTTTATGTTATAGGAAGGCAAACAAGCAGACGGATTTCCTGATAGTAAGAAATTCACGCCGCCTAGAGACACCAAAGACGGTAATGGTGCGCTGTCAACCTGAGATCAGGATGTTAGGCCTCGAGCAAAAGTAAGTTTACCGGCTACCTTACCCTCCGAACCGGAACACGTCATGACGTTATGGCGGCAGGAAGAGGTAAGGCGGTGGTACCAATCCGGGCGAGTCGCTGCAAAACTCTACCACCTAGTAAATACCAATTTGCTAGGTAATTTACTAGGTACTAGAATTTCGACCAATAGGCGACTACTGGTATTTCAAAAAATACCAACCAAACTTTCTTTAAAAATTTGTTAAGTAGTATTTTATAATTTCGTAAATTTTATCCACAACCTCAATAAGTATCAACTCAATTTACTTTTTTAAAGTCGAGAGAAGTTACAAGTATTGTGCTTTGAGACGTAATACTCGTATTAAACGAACCACCTAGTATATTATTTTCAGAATAAATCAAATCCTAGTAGAATTCAGAAATTGATTTAAAAATAGTCAATTTCGGATATCTTAGCCTTAAAAACTTATACAAGCTCTTAAGATTATGTTTAAACTGGCAAAGTTCGAGTTGAACTTGCCTAAGAACCTTTCGACGATGAATACACTAACAGAAAATACTAACCACTTAATTTTCGCTATTTCGCGTGAAGAAAAAAACGTTTACGTATTAAGAATAGTCTCATAGTAGCAACCATATGTTAGGAATACTTATAAAGATATTGAAAGAAGTAAGTAATATTTAACTGGACGATACCAAAATACTACTTTCATTGATTTGTGTTTATTAAATTTATTCTTCACATGTATTCCTTCGGGCTATTGTCACTAATACATGCACAGAATTTGCTTTTTTATGATATTGGAAGGCAAACAAGTAGACGGATTACCTGATGGGAAGAAATTCACGCCTTTTTGCCTATTTTATTGTCTAGCTTAGGCCGGGATGTTAGGCCTCGAGGAAAAGTTGTTTACCGACTACCTTACCCTCCGAACCAGAAAACGTTAACGGCAAGCGCTGACATTTGTCAGATGTCACGATGTGAGTGACGGTAAGTCTATGCTAACCTTTTACGAGCTGCCTGGCACAGGAAGGCAGGTGATCTATTCTGCAAAAGAGCCCAACACGGGGCAAATTGTGGGCTTATTTTTGGATTAGCTTAATATATGTCGTTTATCAGTGATATTTATTTATTTATCATTTTCCACTAACACAAACTTACTATGGTGTTCTTAGAACTAATATAAATGTCAAAGTAATATTAATTATCAGTCCATATTGACCCGGGTCTCCTGTGTAGAACAGACCATATGTCTTCCTACCTGTCAGCTTGTAGCAGGTGATCACAGGTAAAAAATGTAATTATCAACAAGATCAGTGGTGGTAGAGTACTATACGGCATCTTGCCCAGGTAACAACAACAACCGCCATAATTACTCTGTGATGTCACGGACTAGGGGGTAAACTTTCACAATAAACGTAACATCTCGACCACAGGACAGTGGTCAAACTCAATGCAGTGGTTTCCCTCCATTTTACAAATTTTCGATTAATAAAAATAAAATTGTTTGATTGCGGAATTTGTGTGTTAATGTAAATGAGATGTTACAAAATGTTTAAGTATATCAACATATCCTACCATGTTCTGGTGTGCAAATATTTTAATATTTATAAAAATGTTATTTAATTATATTTTAACTTTTAAGCAATATATTTATAACTGGTTTCACTATTTATTATCAAACGTTTTAAAACTATAAATAAGTCTAATCCTATCTACCATAAACTACCACCGTTTCCAAACCTAGCCAGTCAGGAGAAGAAAGGCAAAACAAACTCCTCGGCAACCAGGACTTTAACCTATCTGCCGTCTACTACCACCGTTTCCAAACCTAGCCAGACAGGAGAAGAAACGGCAAAATAAGCTCCTCGGCAACTAGAATATCTTTAATTAAATTTGGTTGATAATTATTACAATTATTTTACTAAAAACTCTTTTCTACAATACATTCATTCATTCATTCTAAATCCTTGACATTATAATATGTTTTCTCTAACAAGTCGAATACCTTTCCTGGAAATCTTTTTAATGGAATTAGATTACGTGTTCTGCATTATTTATACATTGTTTACCCATCATAAAAAATGCGAAAGTTTCCAGTTCAAAAATGGTCTTTGAAACATCATTGTGATTCTTAAATATCTAAATTAAGTATCTCCACGTCCATATCCACGAAAGGGTAGGCAGAGGCTCAACCTAGGCACCCACGACTAGCCGAAGACACTAAGTTCCACAATATGATAGGCGGCAGTCCTATCGCCAACCGGGCATATATCCCATCCCGGGCTACATTAATGCTATTAGAAAATGTAAAATATACATTTTCTATACTTTTTTTGAATTGAAAATATATATTTTGTCGAACCCGTGACCTCAAGACGACGCCGACGCCCGACGCCGGACCGTTAGACCAAAGACGTTAAATATCTATCTCTACCCCGTGTTGGTCCGGGCTTCTTTGCAGAAGAGACCATCTGACTAGGTGGTAGAGTTTCGCAGCAACTCACCCGGATTGGTACTACCGCCTTTCCTATCCCTGCCGCCATAACGTTATGACGTGTTCCAGTTTGGAGAGAAAGGTAGCCGGTAAACTTACTTGTGCTCAAGGCCTAACATCCCGGGTCAGGTTGGCAACGCACTATTACAACCTTTGGTGTCTCTAGGCGACGCGAATTTCTTACCATCAGGAAATCCGTTTGCTTGTTTGCCTTCCCATATCATAAAAAAACTACAAATAAAAGTTTTGAAAAAATTACAATCAACAACGTGACTAATGATAAGCTCTTAGCTCGACTTTCGGTGACAGTGCGAAAAAAAGGAGTATATATTTATTAAATGGTCCATGTTTGCATCAGTTATATACAGTTTATCATAATTTGAGTTAGACATGCTCAAGTAATTTTCTCCGGAATATCCACTGCGCATATTTGCTATTCCTAAAGCTCGGTCTGTAATATTTTACATTAAAAACAGCTGAGGATGTTTGCTTTGTAAGCTATCTTCAAGTAATAATTCAAGTTAAGCTTAGAAAATAAATTTAGTATGACGTAGTTTTATGCTATAGCCTATAATGAAGTAAATTATTGAGTAAGCGAAGTAACTGCGCAACATATAATAAAATTTTGTAAGGTGAAAACCTTATTCTGACACACTGGTCATAAGACTACGCACCTATAAAATCTATGGTGTTTAAAGTACCATATACTATCAGAAGACCATACCATCATTTACTATCTTATCAAATCTTTAATACTAAACTGAATTAAAACATTTTAAGCAGGTAAAATGACCTACTTAATCCCAATTTATTTTTTTTCTTTCTGAAAAAAATTCGCTTTGTAAGTGGTTATTGATATAGACAGTTAACTTCTTGGCAATGTTTTTAGCACTACCACCTCATATTTTTCTAATTTGAGGATCTTCTGTTAAATAGAATTAAGTTCATTTAAAAATGCAACTCATAAATACCTAATAAACTGAAATCGATGAAACATTTTAAAAATGCAAATAAAATGACCCTTTACCAAAACTGGTATTTATTTATTTTTAAAATTGACAACAAAATTAACCAATTATAGTTCCTGTTAGAGGTAAATGATTAGGGTAGTGTTCGTTCACTTCGGCTTCGGGTAATCGTGGGTGCCCTGGTTGTGCCTCTGCCAACTATATCGGGGAATTGGCCGCAATGATACTTTACTTTAAATTTTCAAATCCGAGGATCTTCTGTTAAAAGGAATTTTATTCTGTACATCTAATTGTAAGTGTAAACAACAAAACGTCTAATAGTTAGATCTGAACTCTCAACTCGATCCGTTTCCGAGTATTTGGAAGACGAAAATGCTTGGGGATAGAGGTTCCAATCTCCCACCGCAATTTGTGATGTGATTTGTTGTACTTTTTATTTAAGTTAAATTCAGGAAATTTGTATTTTTAATCTAGTTTAAATTGTAATTTTTATTATTGAAAAAAGACAAGCGCGCAAAAAAACACAATCAAATCTTCTCAGTGTGAGGCCGCGATTCCGATCCGGTGGTAGTTTACAAAAATGTAGACGCAAACAAATACCACTGTAGGGTTCAAGTAAATAAACATTTTTCTGATTCTGAATTCTGAAACTAAATCGACCTACAACGAACTGATAATAGATTGAAACATATTTTATGATAGACTTTTGTGATCTAGCGGTCCGGCGACGGACTTGTCTTCTTGAGGTCCGGGTTCGATCCCCGGGTCGGGCAACAAAAAAAAAGAAAATGTGTATTTACAATTTGCCCGGTTGGCGATAGGCTTGTCACCTAGTTGTCTTCGGCTAGTCGTTGGTGTCCTGGTTGCGCCTCAGCCTACCTTTTCGGATATATTTATTATGGGTGTGAAAATGCGTATAATTATAAGAAAGCATATTCAAAGAGGATTGCCTAAAAAGTCCTGGACATAATATTTTAATTTTAACTGTTTTTAAAACATGATGTTTCATATTTCCGATTACTTTTTGGAGGCAACCCTATATCAATGTGTTTGCCAAAAAACAGCTCATATGTTGATGTATTTTTTTCTATTGAATATAATCAAGTGAAAGTAACCAGCCCTACACATTTTAAGTCTTATACTTGAAGTCAGGACAAAAGTAAAAGCATGAGGTCCTGGGTTCGAATCCCGGGTCGGCCAACACAAAGAAAGTTGGATTTTTCCAATTTTCGAATAAAAAAATGTTAGTCGGGATTGGAAATGTTCCCGGTTGTCCGATAGGCTTGCCACCTATCACATTGTGGGACTTAGTGTCTTCGGCTAGTCGTGGGTGCCTTGGTTGTACCTCTGCCTACCCCTTCGGGGATATGGGCGTGAAGATACGGGACAAAAGTTTCTCATTATCTTAGTTTTGAAATATTTGAAGGAACATATCTTTTTAAAAGAAAAAAATCTGACTAGGAGGCTGCCCAAAAGCCTATTTATACTAAGTATTTTTTCTAACACTCTGAATTTATTATAAAATATGTTTCATCGTATTTGATAATAGCGAGCTAATGCTCGGCGTTGGTCGACTTAGGTTCAGTTCATAGACCAATCGTAAAATCTTTCACATTCATTCAAATACTACCATTACATTTTCATTACATTACATTTCATTACATACTCGCCAAAGTCATGTTTCGTGCTGGAGGATATGATAGGAGGATAAGCTAGCTGATTGACATGTACTCAAATCAGACCTTGGCCACAACTTAAAAGTGTGTTTGGGCAACAGTTATTTCTTACCATCTGGAGAGTGGCGTCTTCGTTTGTTAACATATAGTACAAAAAAAATTTCGCTTATCACCTATTGAGTACTACCACACATGATTACCACGTTTTAATTGGGGTCTCTGAAACCGGCTTGTTCATAAGAAAAAAGAAAAATGAATGTGGAGGAAGCAAGACATGTCTGCAGGCACCGTGACATTTGGCACTCGATATTCTCTGCCTACGTCACGATGGTCTTAGCGTGAAGATATTTATGTGTGTCAGTTTCGTTGATCCATTTTTAAAAAAAAAACACTTTATGAAAGCGTATAATATCAAACGGATGTCACTCGTGCTCGAATGCACATTGGTTCACAATGTCATGCCCGTGAGAGGTGTCTAGGTGTGAGTTGTTTGAACGCACACATAGACACATTTTGCGTGTAGATTGCTTTCTATAACTGTTCATATGTTCCTACTTAACCCAATCGTGTTCTGAACTGGAAGGTAGAGGAAGGGGTAAAATAATAGGATACCACTGCTAAGTTGTATAGGCAATAATACATTATTCACCAATAGGAAATTAATAAACCTTTGAATCTACTAAATAAATTATATATTTTTTACAGGTTTTCGTGGATATGGAAGTCTTTTACACTCCACCTAAGTCTCCTACTACATCAGCAGTTGTTGAGGAAGTGGGGTGCCGCACCAATGTGATCCAAGTGGTACGACGTCAAAGTGACATGCCGCTTGTCCATAGATCGCTGCCTGGCTCCAGGCAAGGATCTGTCCATGGATCCCTTAGCTCTGTCGCACCTTCTGACGAAGACAATACCCTTGAAGATCTTCAGAGGAACATAGAAAACATTGAACGTTCTTTTCAAAACAAGGAAACTGTTGTTGATATTGAAGGTGAAAGTGAAGCTTCGCGCACACGGAGATTGAAAATTGCCGGGAAACGTATCCTAAAGTAGGCAACTTACTCTTACTTACCTTACTTAGTAGCTTATTAACAGCCGTACTCAGAGATGTTATTTGTCTTTTAATCAGTAAATAAGTCGATATTTACGATAAAAAAATTTAACATAATGATAGATTAAATGTTTACAATTCTGGGAGCAGCTGTTTATATATTTGTTATGTATGCACTTGATAAAGTTAGGGACTAGTAAAAACTTTAATGAAACATTTCAGTTTCATTTCATTTCAAACATAAAAAAAATGTCATAAAAAATTAATATATTTTCATCGAAACAGACATAGAAGCTGGCGTTTCAGGTGAAGCAGGAAATTGCAAGTTAAATCCTGTAAAATATGTCAATGGTTTTACCGAAACGAATGTATAGGTTTTAATGTGCATAATTACACATAATTCATAAACAGCCTACTCCAATTTTATTACCACATAGCCTAAATATACAAAAAGTATGCAGAATTACACATAACTCATAAAAAACCTACTCTAATTTGATTACCACATTAAACCTAAGTATACAAAAAAATTGCATAATTACATATAACTCAAAAACAGCTCAATTTTTTATCAAATTTATATGAGACCAGCTCATAACCTACAAAGTTTCACTAAAAAAATACTTCAGTGGTGTCCCAAACGTCCGCCATAGTTCAGCACATTCGTCTTTAAATTAAATTTCCCTGAAATCCCCGTGTTTCATCTAAGTTTGCCCTTACCCTTCGGACCGGGCCCTTCGCTTTACCGCTTAGAGGAAAACTATATACTTACGCTTTTTGTTTATTTAATAAACTTCCTTCATATGAAGATTTGCATCACACCCTATTATTAAACTTAAGCCCTTACCATGACTTTACGACTTGCCAAGTTTACTATACTCGCTACTGTCTCTGAATATTTTTTGTATGAAAACTTTGAACAGCGCCTCTATTCGTAACTAAGAGAAACAAGTTTTTAGACCAAAAGTATCATAGATTTCGACATGTAACTTACCAAACCTAATCTATACCAACTCATGGTAAGGGCTCAGATGAAGGAACATTGCCACGCGTTCACATACCAAATATGACTTTCACCGTCTGACTACAAAAAAAAACTACTCGTTTAACACATACTGTACCACTGTCTAAATTTGGGTTCTCAGCCAATAACGTACTTCCACTTCATGTACGTGTCGCAATTTATTGGTTGGATGTTAATTTTAGACAGTGTTTAGATGAACAGATATCTAAATTTTTTAAACAGTATTAAATTAAACTGACGGCTTATGACAGTAGAAGCTCATACTGTGTTAACTAACGCTAGAATAAAAGTAGCAACGTGACAATATTAATGGAATTAATCAAAGTAATTTCTTGTAGACGTGGTTTGTCAATGGGGGCTGCAGAAAAAGTAGTGACCATCGTCGAAGGTGATAAGAGGCGATCTACACTTAACACAATGCGCAGCTTGATCAGATTGACCAAGCCCAGAAACCGTGTCAGCAGCCGTGATGAAGAACAGGCATTACTGGAGATGCCAGGTCCGTCGTCGGAACCAGACCGACCCATGAGCCAGACTTCTGCCTCTTCAGATGATATTCTTGTTGACACACGTTCTACACGCTTTACACCTTTGAAGAAGATGTAAGTAACAATGTAATGTATTATATCTTTTTCTTTCAGTTAGTCCAACAGTTTTTTCGGACTGATATGTCCGATATAGATATGATATGTATGTAACACAGTACAAATATGAAACAGTATGACATGTACCTACCTACAAACGTTCAAAATGGCACACTTACACAAATATACGCATCGACGAAGCCCCTAAGTGGTTTTCGCGGTGCTGTAGTTAGTGGGTAAAAGAGTTTTGCACTTAAAAGCATCGTTATTCTTGCCGGCATACGTCAAGATAGAATTCCAGCTTAAAATGTAAGGCAGCAACAAATTTGTGTTGTACTTATAATACCAGCCTCAGGTTAGCAGTAAAGCATTAGTAACTGTGGTATCTAAGTTTAAGTGAATTTCTTAGCATCATATTACCTGCTTGTGTGATTTCCAGTACCACAAAAAGTATTTATAAGTGGCACTTAAGATTAGAATTTAGAGTTGAGTAATTACTTTTATTGGCGACCAGTTTATCGAGGGACGGGTCAAAAATAATCTAATGAAGAAACACACAGATCTCTTCATGTTAAGAGCTAAACCCAAAGTAAGCAAATGATATGCTTGCGATAACACATACCCTGTTAGACAATGATGTATAATGGATTAGACGTCTACATATTTATAAGAAAGTGGTGCTAGTTACACTATTTATAACTCAAGAACGGCTAAACCGATTTGACTAAAAATTGACGAGCAGGTACCTTAGAACCAGGAGAAAGACATAGGTTACATTTTATCTCGTTCAACAGCGAGGCAACTAGAAAAATCATTTCATTTTTCCTGTACAAACAGAACGGGTGGAACGATGTTCGCCGGAACATCTAGTAAATTATAGATTCCAGTATAAGTGTAATCAGCAACAAGGACCAGAAATACAGACAGCGGTGTTCACCACACAAATGCGTGCCTCCGTCGGAAATCGAACATGAGTCTCGCGGTTGGTCGCTTGAGTTAGGTGTGTACAGCAATCTTGGCTAACGAGGCGGTGAACAGTAGATGTTATAACTGCGTCGCTATCCTAGGTTCGAAGTGTTAAGCTTACATTAAAAGTCTACTGGCTACTGTATGCCACACATTTAGCAATGGCGGCTGGAATAAGTAAGGCTGGATACCTACTGGGGCAAGCTGCTGCATTACATATCAGGTCTTGCTGTTGATTGCTTATAACCTAAATTAGTCGTAGATGGTTATTTGAGAAATTTCACAGACGCAATGCCATGGATACTGCTGGTCTACCAGCGCTGAAAGCAGCAGATTTTCAAATATGTGTGACGGTGATCGAGGCTCGCCAGCTGGCTGGGCTCAACATGGACCCTGTGGTCTGCGTGCAAGTTGGAGAAGTACGAAAGTACACCAGTGTCAAGGAAAGCACCAACTGTCCTTACTATAACGAAGTAAGTTGAAATTGACATTTTATGTAACTTCACATAGATGTATATTTTATGCTATTCATAGTCGACACTTAGTGAACTTCCATTATCCTTTTAAAATAGCACTTTACTTTTCCACAATACACTGCAGCTTACTTATGCACTGTTAAAGACCACATATATTCATTAATCTCTGATACTTCGTCATTAATTACCAGTACAGGAATGAATTTAAAAATGAAATAAATTTATTTATATTAAGATATCAATAACTAATGATGCCATAATAATTTAAGCCGCTTGATTCTTACATGCTTCTGATTCTTATATGCTTCTGATTCTTATATGCTTCTGATTCTTATATGCTTCTGATTCTTATATGCTTCTGATTCTTTTATGCTTCGATTTCGTTATCGTTCTAATATTATCTGAGGGTGGCCTCAACAGACTCCGAAAAAAATATGTTTGTATCAAGAGTAATGCATTTGGAGATAGCTAGGCCACTTAATTCTTGATACTCTGCCTACACCACAAAAAACTTATCATAAAGGTGTATGTATGTAGATTTCATATTTGTTTCCTTAAACATGTATTTCAGGAATGCTCCATTGTCCCAATATCCGTATTGTTTCCCAGAGTGTATTTCAGCTTGCTCAACCAAATAATCCACCCTAACAATGTCATTGTCATAATCGTCATATAATTCTTGGACTATAATTCTCATTCTGAGAACAGTAATATACCTAAGGATTTTCTTTTTTTTTTTTGGTGTAAACTTGCCTTCGGAAAATTATATTTCTGTTTACGTGCAATTTTTTTCAATTCAATTCAACTCCCGCGAATTTTTGGATCGATTCCGATGGTAATGAACAGCAATGTCTGTTTTTCCAGGTCTGGGTGTTCATTGCATTTATTTCTATATCTATTTTAGCATTTATGTGTATTGTTATCGTTCACTAAAACACAGGCATTTAATTTGCTTACTTAGGGATTAGGTCAGTGTGTTTAATTTGTAAAATAACACTTTTTTTAGTATTTGATTATATTCCTACAATTATGATACTTCATCAATTGTATTTATAATTTTATTCTTCACATAGTCCTATCGCCTTATTATTATGTTATGCCATTGCAATTGAATTGAATGGAAGTGTGTTTAGGTACTTCCGAAAAAAGCTTAACATCCTATTCTCTACTTGGCAACGCACTACAACTATCTTAGATGTTAGTGGCATGTAGGTATGTGTCATGCATTTCCTACTCAAAAAATTAATCCTTTTGCTTGTCTGCCAATACTAAAAAAATAGGAAAATAAATTAATAAAGAGTTTTTAAGTGTATGTGTAAATGTGTTATACAGTGTTAAAAATATAATTTACACACATACATATCTTCAAACCAAGTGCTTTTTGAGGTGAGCGGAGAGTATCGAGTTCCAAATGTCCCAATCCCTGCAGACCTGCGTAGCTTCCACCACGTTAATTGTCATCATTACCTTGATACCATCTTCGGATAACATCCAAGAGTTAGGTCGTAAAATTTTAAGGTATCTCCTACATCTACATGCGGCATATCTATCCACATTTGCATCAGAATAATACCTCATATAATACAGCTTATACAGAATTCTTTTTTGTTCGCAGTATTTTGTCTTCGACTTCCACATGCCGCCGATAATGCTGTTTGATAAGATTATCACCCTGTCGGTAAGTGATTCTTCTCCAAAAATAAAAACGTACACGCCAATTTGGTTAACAAACTGAGTTTTTTGTTTATTGGATAATGTGTCGCGAGATGCTTATATGAGTTGCTGAAATCTTTACTTTGATATACAGAGCAAGATCTATTGCAGCTCATGTCTTTATTAAGGCGCTGACAACTGCCAAATTTTTGTTTCGCTCACTCCAATACGATCAGTAATTTATTGTCATGCTCACATACGGACCAAATTTTTGTATTGTTATAAAGAATAATTATTTTATGTTTATTAATAAAAAGTTTATTAATAAAAAAAACAAATCACCCTTTTCCAATTGCACTAGAAAGAGTTAAGTCGCAATATTTATTATTGAATATTCCGACTATAATAATAACAATAAGTTTGGCTTAAAACAGCACTTTCAAAAGTACTGCTTTTGTCTCCTAAATAAAATTCGAGATTACTTAAAAATCTGTAAAAAAATATTAGCAATTGTTATTGTTATTGTTACTCTATAATACATGATTTGTTGAGTTCCGGGTGGAATCTTGCAAGATAAATTTGATCCACATCCCAGTAACTAATTGTGCTGATTGATGAACCTGGAAGGAACTCCTAAAATATCCAAAATTATCATATAGTGTTTGGGCTTACTTGATACGTCCTGAGTACTACTGCTGAGAACAGATCATACAAACAAAATAAAAGCGTCTCCCAAAAACTTAGTTGTGTTAAAATTTATTTAATGACTCTGACTCCATTTTTTTTATTACTTAATTCTGATCGCGCACTTGGGATCTATTTCACGTTCCAATAAAGTATTAGAACACTTCACATTGTGCGAAAATTGGAAAACAGGGAAAACAAATGTTTAAGTGACAGTCTTTACGTTGTCAATCAGTTGTAACTCTTTTTTAACCGACGAATAAGTAGAAAAATATTTTTTCTTCCCAAAAAAGTTTTTAGATAATACAATTTACCGTCACATTTTTTTCTACTACAAGAAATTAAACTTGACTTTCCAAAATAGCATTTAAATTATAGTATTTAACAGTTGGCGGCGCCTTAAATGCAGTAACAGCCATTTATTTTTCATTTACTTATACGACAATTTTTGTCTTGATATCGAATATAGACTAAAATACTTCAAGGTTTAAATTGAAGTTTCAATAACACAGTTATCACTACATAGTATAAAACAAAGTCGCTTCCTCTGTCCCTATGTCCCTCTGTATGCTTAAATCTTTAAAACTACGCAACGGATTTTGATGCGGTTTTTTTAAAAATATAATTGAAGAGGAATTGAAGAGGAATGTTTATATGTATATTTTGTTCCCGTGCGAGGCAGGGGCGGGCTGTGAGTTATACTTTAATGTCAACTTATATCTTGGAGTACTTTAGTCCATGTTTACTTCAGCCTTTAGAGTATTTTTAATTTTACTTAAAACTCTAATTCTATGTCAGTTTTAAAAAAAACAATCGGTGAATATTTAAAAATTGTACCATTGATTTAAAAAATGTTATTACCCTATTCTATGTACCTTTTTATACATGTAGGTAGGTATAAATTATATTTTTATACTACATTCGACTGCTCGTTCACACGTACAAAATAACATCGTAATGCACTACATTACTATGGCAACCACGGGAAAACAGCTTATTATGTACCTAATTTATTACTATTTTCATGATTTGGATTTGCCTTAGCCCAAAATAAAACAATAACTCATAAAATATTTTAATAATTAAGATTTAAAAAAACGCATGACCTGGCCCGTCCTGGTTTTAAATACGCAGTTACAGCTAAAAACTAAACGCGAAAAAATACCAGTTACCTAGTGTATAATTTAATTTGTGTTGCAAATTTCGCACATGTGGACGCGGTTATAACCATAACGTACTATGTGTAGTGATCCTAATTCAACGCATATTTACGAGTATAATAAGACTTAAGTTTGTTTCTAACAAACACAGTCGAGGATACTATTTTCGTTTGATCACCTATTAACGTTAAGTACAGCTATTATTTCACTGGAAATGTAAGAAGGTCCAACGAGCATTGATCAGCAAACCGGATAAGGTAAAGACTCATATGGGAATTGGATAAGCAAGAGATCTTAACGAGATAAATTTGTCGTTTCCGTTAAATGCAAGTTATTTTTTGCTTTCACTGTAACGTACATAGATATTAGTATTTCATGACCATACTTCTACTGTACAGGGTGTTTAGTGACAGCTTGCTTGCATAATTTTATCTACAATCTACTCGGAAAAATATTTAGTTTCAAAATAAAAACTGTCACGTGACGCGAGTAGCGACGTCACTACAGCTGCACGGAAGGTTAATTACCCGCTGCTTTAGATTGCGTGGTCAAAAATTAAAACAAATCTAAAAGCTAATATTTTGAAGTTTGCACTTAATGACATGACATTTGCATGTGGAAGAGGGTATCAAACTAAAATGTTTTTCGGTTTATTCCGGGACGCTGTTTCTCACACTTTGTTTATACTCTATACGGCTTCCCTTTCCCATGAATATTGCTAGTTTTTATTTTTAAAAGCAATATGAAAATAATATGCGAATTTGGAAATAAAAGCGCGAATGTTATTGCTCTTGCGAAATATTTTTTGCTAGCGATGTGTAACATGTATAAGGATTTCATGATATTTTTTGATACTTGAGTATGAGTAAAGTAAAATAAAGTATATTCAATACTATTTATAATATTATAAGCAAGCATTTATGTTATTACTCATATTTAACAAATTATTAAGAAAGTTACTTGAATTTACAGCTAAATGACTTTGGTTATTACTTTAGTTATAAAAAGGTAGTATTTTAATTGAATTAAGATATTTGACAACAAAGATTATAATACATTGGTCCTAGACTGAAACCGCGTTTGGTGAAACATTCGCTGATGTTCGCCGTGCGTTTTTGACGTTTGATGTTACATTGTGCTCAATATACGTACAACGAAAAGAAGAAAAACTATTGTCAAAAGCTGGATGTCATTATGAAGGTTACTTATAATCAACTAACCAAGTACGTGCAAACACTATAAGAATAACTACGTTAAAAAACCGACAACAATACTAAAAAGTAAAAAATAAAAATCATTTAATATCCATTTACTTACTTATAATATAACTATAAGTTTAAGCTTGACACCGACTTCAAACCTATTAGTAAATAGCACATATTATTAATTAGTCCTATATAATTAATATTAAATGTTTATAAAATAGTAAATAATTCTTTGTTGTTTTGAAGTCGGGTTTTTTAAAGTAGTTATTTTTATTTAGTACTTTTTAGTTACAGCTGATATGATTGATTTCATTTCATAAAAATAGAAGTACTGGGATAGGTGAAAGTAGACAAAAAATGCTCATAAAATTAAAACTAATGGCCCTACTTAAACCAATTTTTTATTGGACAAATTCGAAGCTATTCCGCATCAAACAAAAAAAGAATTACGTAAATCAATTCAGAAACCTCGGAGAAATCGGTGTACATACATAAAAAAATATTCCGGCCAAATTGAATACCTCCTCTTTTTTTTCAAAGCAGTTAAAAATTAGTGGTTAAGAAAAAAAACATTTCATTGTAAAAATCGTGTTTTGGCAGGCTTTTTTTGCAAGTACTTTGTACGGTAGTTATTAGATATTAGGAATATACCTTAATACTACCTATCTTATTTTAATTTTGATTTCTAATGTATGTTATGTACAGGTGTGTATAAATTTCATCTCAATGTACTCAGTAGTTTTTGCGTAAGATTCACAGACATCAATCCTCACTAACAATAGTGGGATAGGGTTCATTGTTAAAACTTTATTCTGCCTTATCAAAACAAGATAAGCACAAAGTTAAGTTTTTGCGGTAGATCAATCACAAGACCCAAAGCCTAAGTAATATACGTTGGACGTAAACAGAACCCTGCTGTAAAGCTGATAATCTTAAGTTTCTACTGCCTGATTTACTAAAGAAACCGAAAGAAAGGAACGCTTAAATAAGTACCCCAAACATAAAGTTTCATGTTTCTTAATTTAAAATGGCGGCTTACCATACAAACTTTGAACTCCTATTTCACCCCTTTAGGGGAAGAATTTCCAAAATTCCATCTTTAGTGGGCATCACCAAATTTCATGGCTGTAACTGTAACAGATTTTGTTTAGCGATGATGAACATGTTATTTTGTAAAAAGTGAGTAAACTCATAAGTATAGATAATTTTGATAATTACTTCTCGAATGAACAAAAATTTGTATATTTAGCGGAACGTCAGATAATTTTAGATATCGAAAAGCGGATGTCAGACAGCTACAATATACATTCAAATCGCCCCTTATCGGCACGCCCCTTATCGGCTTCCATACGTTGTGATCGCCTCAGTGGTCTAGCGGTTCAGTTATTGGACTTGACTGCATGAGGTTCCGGGTTGGGCAACAAAAAGAAAAAAGATGTTGCTCTTGATTGGAAATGTGCCCGGTTGGTGATAGGACTGCCACCTGACACATTGTGGAACTTAGTGTCTTCGGCTAGTCGTGGGTGCCCCGGCTGCGCCTCTGCCTTCCTCTTCGGAGATATGGGCGTGAAGACGCTTTTTTTGCTACATCGTTCAATTACAGAAGCAATACGCGATAGAAAATCACTCCGCAAGGAGCTTAATGGATTATACCAACAGATGGAGTTTAAGCTTCAGGTTACTAGGAACAGGAAAGGCTTAATGTAAACCTCGAAGCGTAAATCTTTCCTAATACCACTATACTTAACAATGTTTAATAAAAATACAGTGGTTTAATGGAGATACCATTGTATAACAACGATTAAGCTTACTAAAATTGAACAAAATCGCCTCCGACAATTTCTTTAGGTCCTTAAACGCGATTTGATAATATTTTTGATAGCTAATGATTCTGAGATGCTCCCACGTAAGTTTTACAAATATCTTACCTATAGCTATGAGTATCTTCACGCCGATATCGCCAACGGGGAAGGCAGAGGCACAACCAGGGCACCCACAAGCCGAGGACACTAAAACCATAATGTGATAGGTGGCAAGCCTATCGCTAATCAGGCACATATCCAATCCTGGACAGCGATATTTTTTAGAAACTTGAACATATAATTTTTTATGTTTTTTTATTTCCCGACCCGGGGATCGAACACGGGTCGTCAAGAAGTTAAGTCCGACGCCGAACCGCTATACCACAGAGGTGATAGTTATAATAACAATAATAATATTATAATTAATAATTCATTTTTTTTTAAATATTGCCAACCTCATCATTATAGTCGGATCATGATCCTGGTGATGACCTGGACAAGTTACACAAATAAATCTAGCCCCAAAGTAAGCAAATTATATGCTTGTATTACGGGTGTTAGACAACGATACTAATACAAATAATAAATAAAAATACAAACTATGAAATACAGACGTCTATGTTTATCACATAAATGTATGCCGTCGAGAATCGAACGCGAGTCGCGAAGTTGGTCGATGGCAGTTGGGCATCGTTTACGCCAACCCCGCGGCCGACGAGGTGTCCCATTATGTTTAAATTCGTTCTAGATGGTTGCAAACATGCCTTCCAATAAAAGCAACCTTGGAGAAAATGTCTCAATTTTCCGATTATTACTAAATTATGATTAAATCTACAATCCAGACGGATGCAAACCAATATTTACAACCGTCTAAACCCCCTATTATTGCTTCATAAAAAACAGATATTTTGACACAAATAGTTTGTTTTGGTTTAAGTTAGAAAAGTCCATGATTGCCAAAATGTTTATATAAAATAACGTAAGTATTTTCACATACCCTTTCCATGTCCCTGCGGTAATTTTCCTTTGTTCGTGACCTCTGTAGTCCGAACACTAATGTTGTAATTATAGAACAAATTCTAACTATGCCGTTTTACTGAATACAATACGTGGAGTTGGATTCCATTTGCGTTAGGGTCGGCTCAGCTATATTCTTACAATTTTAATCTAAGGCTGACTTACACCGTCAAATTTAAACGCGGTCAACGTATAAACGCGATCAGTCAATCAAAAAGTCAATCAAAGAGTGTCAATCGTGTCAATATTATTGTCAAAATTTCGAATATTGCAAACATTTTACTATTAAACTATTTGACGTAGATTGTCAGGGGATGGAGTTAGGAATAAAGTCAATTTTTAAGAATGCTTGCAGTGGCTTATGAACGGGATCATAATAAAGGTATTTGAATTTATTTACACTTATCTTAGTTTTATTAAACTCGGTCAATATAATTAATGTGATCGGAGAAATCAGTCCTTAGTTATGTAAAAAAGAATAATTAAAAATTTTCGAAAAAATTTATATAAATTCAGATCATTTATTTATATTTATTCATTGCCGGGGGTTGATTAAGTGCCCGTTTCTCAATAGGTTTGCCACCTAACACTTTATGGGATTATGTAACTCTTTCAGTAAATACGATTATTTATCTTCTTACTGTCTTTCTTTAGGTTTTGGCATTCACGTTAGTATTTTGCCATTAGTCAAGTAGATATTTACATGAAATTTACGGAAATCGGCATTCAATTACAACTAGGTAATCATAAGTTATAAGTCGTCAGTAAGTCTTGTCAGGGACTTGGGTAAAGTGATGGCCTCATTACTCAAGCTTATGAATTGAGATTTGGCGGCAACGAGGAAATACACGATCCGCTAACTTTTTCATTATTATTTAATTTGTGCACTTTCACTAAATAAAATTGTACGAAATGCCAGCAAAATTGACTAATTTCACTCAATATAAACACGAAATTCAATAATTATGAAAAAACTTCGACCATCTTTTCTCTCGATGGCGCCAAAACTCGATATTTTATCGATATATATATATAATAAAACAACAAAATTATATAATACTAATCTGTAAGAACATGAAAATATATCTTAAAAACAATTAATGATAAGCACCTATGATACACACAATACAGCATATATATAACCCGAAATGCAATCTATTAAATTGTTTGTCAGTTTGTTTATTCACTTTTCAGGCAAAAACTACTAAGCTTATTTTTACTAATATATTTGTAGTAGTAACTACAACCCATCGAGGAACCATTGTTATTATCACTAATAACAAATTAAATAAATGAAATAAAAAAAACAAGTTTGAAGAAAATCATTATTTTTTTGCACATTGCAGTTGAAAATTATATTTTTGGAATATAATTATAATTATGATTAAACATCATTTTATTAATTTAAGATTGATACCATAAATATACCATAAAAGTAAAGTAACCTTCCAATGGCTTTATCTTAAAGCTTAAAACAATGAACTTGCAAATTTTTTTTTGACAATCAGTTTGAAATATTATTATATCATAATACATAATATTACAGTGTATATGTTGAATTTTTAATAAATTGCAATATATCAAAAAAATGTTATCCATAATATGTCGTAAACTTCGTAATAAAGTGAAACAAATATGACAAGATCTAAGTATATATCAATACATACATTAAAAATTAAAAAGCGACTGATGTTCTAATATTTCTAACAAATACGTCCTATCCATGGACAGTTGAACTCTCGGTGTTAAATCTGGCGAAAAATTTATAAAAATTTTTAAAACTTTATTACTTTTTCCCGTGTTGGTCCGGGCTCTTTTGCAGAATAGACCATCTGCCTTTCTTGCCAGGCAGCTCGTAAAAGGCGAGCATAGGCTTATCATCACTAACACCGTGACATCTGACTAGGTGGTAGAATTTCGCAGCGACTCGCCCAGATTGGTACCACCGCCTTACCTATTCCTGTCGCCATAACGTCACGACGTGTTCCGGTTCTGAGGGTAAGGTAGCCGGTAAGCTTACTTTTGGTCTTTTACTCGAGGCCTAACATCCGGACCTCAGGTTGGCAACGTACAATTACCATCTTTGGTGTCTCTAGGCGGCGTGAATTTCTTACCATCAGGAAATCCGTCTGCTTGTTTGCCTTCCTATAACATAAAAAAAAGAAATTTCTAAAGGGGCGATATATGTTTAGTGTATGTAATATACAAATATATTTTTTACCTCCTACCCGCGTCTTTCTTTGCGAGGAAGTTAATATGTTACTAAGGAGCCCATTAACAAGGTTTTTAATGTAATTTTCACCCCTTAAGGGGTTAATTTCCAGAAACGCTTCAATACGTATTTACTCATTTTTAATAAGAAATCCAAAAACAAAAATTCATATTTCTAACTCAAAAAATTACAGTCTCCCATACAAACTTTACACCCCTCTTTCACCTCTTAGGGAAAGAGTTACCAAAATTCCGTCCTCAGTGGGTGACTGCTTATTAAAATTACTCTACATACCTACGAAATTTCACGACTGTAACTTTAACAGTTTTTTGTCGGCGAAGATGAATCAGTCAGTCATGTTATTTTATAAGTAAAGTATCTTCACGCCCATATCCCCGAAGAGGTAGGCAGAGGTACAACCAAGGCACCCACGACTAGCCGAAGACACTAAGTCCCATAATGTGATAGGTGACAAGCCTATCGCCAACCGGGCACATTTCCAATCCTGACCAACATTTTTTTTTATTGGAAAATTGGAACCGGTATTCGGTATTCGAACCCGGGACTTCATGCAGTCAAGTCCAACACCCGGACCGCTAGACCACAGAGGCGATTATTTTATAAGTAAATATAGATAATATACTTGAAACTGAACTGTTCAGAACGAAACTACATATATCAATCACATTTAGATTATGATAGTAATATAAAAGAGCTCGTATTGAGAATGTTTCTACGCCTATGCTATGATTACCTGTCAGAAAAATGTCTCTGCATTCCGATAAAGTAATCATATCCACATGTTGAGAAAACGGATTCTATTTAATTTGCATTTAAATAATAGTTCTTACCTCAGTTAACAGTTCTTACCTTCCAAAAACCAGAAAAATGTTTTTTCATTGCAGTTAAAATGCATTGAACTGACTCCCATTTCATTACCATGTCATCCTAGTGCACGTAAAAATGTAATGTTAAATATAAATCAAAATATATATGATAATAAGGGACCACCTGTAGATCATGACCTACGTTTTTAAAAAAGAACCATAAATTCTATTTATTATTGTCCGAGTATTCGCGAAAAAAAAACATTATACAAAAAGCCACACAGACGAATTCACATTTTTTTAAGTCGTTTAAAAATGTTTCTATATTCCGATAAAATGACTTGATCTCCGTATTTTAGAAAACAGATTATGCTATTGTACTCAAACGATAGTTAACGGCAGTAATTTAGTTGCATAATCATTAAACTTCTTTCAACGATAGTAATAGAAAAAAAAACAGGCTTAGTACTGTCAAATTATTTGATTGAATCAGGCGTTACTTTGCGGAAATCCATTATAAAAGATATAAAATAAGCCTTTATTTTGCTAATTACTATTATTAGTCAGTTAGGCTTGTCACATTCTGTGTCGTTTGGAGGATTATTTGCCACAACGGTTACACTGCTTACGCGGAATTAGCAAAATAAAGGCTTATTTTACATCTTTTTAACTGTCAAATTAGTTTGTACGTGTCATTTCGGTTGCCTTAAAATTTTACGTATTTCCATGCCCGAACTTAGTTGACACGTTTATTTTGTTCCATCTCTGTTTTGGCGCCATCTTGAAATAAGGTAGTCATGGTTTTTTCGTAATTAATCAAGTTCGTGTTAATTATAAGTAAAATTAGTTAATTTGGTGGTAATTAAGTACTACAATTTTGTTCAGTTAAAGTGCACAAGTGAAATAATCATGAAGAAATTAGTGTAGGTATCGTGTATTTCCTCTCTGCCGCCAAATCTCACTAAATGAGCTTGAGGAACGAGGCCACCACTTTACTCAAGACTGATATATATATATATATACTTATGACTGAAAATTAAAGAATTTATTAATACGAAAGACATAGTAGCATGGCCTAATGGTCTTAGTTGGTTCGAGAAAGGGGCAAATTAACTTAAAATAAATGTTCCATCTCTTTCCTTTTTGTTTCAAGGAACAAAGATAGTATATACTTAAAATAAGTTTAGTGGATACACGGCAGAATTAGCGCCATTGCCTCTTATTTAAAAGGATAGAAAAATAAACAAGTTTAACGGTCCACCAGTAACACGTTTACTTAAGTTTTAGTACTTTAACTCCAGCTACTATCCTCGTAATACAATTCTCTCGCTAAATTGAGCTACCTCTGACATTTCATTAGGTAAATTTATTCGTTGAGAGGAAAATCATTCCAAAGTATTAGAGTGTCTGGGAACGCGGCATAGACAAAATGTAGACGTAGAGTAAAACCCAAACGAAATTTATAGTTTAACGAGATACAAACTCATAAAATATGTGTGAACTTACAAATATGTTTAGCTGTTTCTCACTTCGCCAGCTTAGTATACGGGACATACATACATACATCGCATATATACATCGCATCCGGGATGCAGCCGCATTTTTTTTTATATTTTGTGTTATGTAAGAAGACAGCAAATAAGCACTCTCTTAATAGTAAGAGACAACCGTGGCATAAAGATATCATTGATGTTATAATGCAAAGTTGTCCCGTGACCAGTGAAAAATCTTTAATTTGTTTGAAGGTAAATTAGTATTTTAGGCGCTTTGGTGGGCAATACTAAAGCAAATCTTTTGTAAATTATACAAGGTAGTAGAATTTAATTATTCTTTCAAATATATCTTTATAGCTATATTGATATTAATGTTATATTTTAGGGTAATCATAAAGATACAGTGAATAATAGTTTAGTATTAGGTATATAGTTATCGATATAAAATGTTAAAAAAATATTGTTTCGAGTAATTAAATAAGATTGCCTACCAATATTAAATTTTGGTTTATTTAGCTTTATTTGGTAAAAAAACAATAACGCTTACATACGTTAACTTAATAAATGTTTCAACTCTTTCAAGTGCAAAAACCTCCTGGTAGGGATTCAAAATCAAATAATCTACCACGGCTATGTGACTTATTTTAAACTATAAATATATGAGCCATATTTATAAATTAAAATGGACCTCCATCAGTAAAACCGATATACCAAAAATGGCAAACAAACAAATAATCATCGTCTTTATACTTGTATATAAATAAATTCTTATTTCCCTTGGTCATAGCATCACGTGTGAACGAATGCAACATTTGCGCTAAATCTTTTTTGTTATATTATTTTTTATCTGGGAGAGGTTCCTATTAAAAAATACCAGGTTTAACAGAACACTACAACAAAATAAGAACTCAATACTCGTAGTTAAGACTGGACAACGTCGGTCGGGGCAGCTATTAATAAAAAAAACAAACAACAAACAAACACAACCTATCGGACAAAGTACACAACCTGCAGCACTCAAAGATAACGATAAGCATTTAATGTATCATTCAGTCGAGATTTTCTGTACAAAGTCGAGTGTGTATAAAAAATCTAACCTTAGTGAATGAAATAAAGTAAAATTACGTATCTGATTGCGGCCGAAAGTGATCTAACTCCAAATTAAGTTTATTATTTGCTTAGTTTGAGGTTAGATGCTGTGTTAAGTTTGTTAAGAATCAAACTGTTGCGGATGATCGCCAAAACTACCAAAACTATATCTGTAAGCTAAGTTCTCGACCGAGTGGTGGTTTAACATTTCTGCTCTCCTCGCGGAAAGTGAGAACTTTTCTTTGTCTGAGCTAAACTAAGTTTGCCACAATCCGGCTCCGTGGGGAGAAAAAACCTGCGGCAATAAAAAGAAAACCTGCGGCAATAATAATTTAGAATTAATTTAAATTATAATATCATAATTATAACTGGAATATATTTTTACACTATGTGTGTTTGTGTTTAACATTTAACACTATGTCTAAAAATATTACCAAAAATGTAACAGACGTAATAAAAGCCTCTATTTTGCTAATTGTGCGAAAGTTGAGGTGATATCTTCCAACTTCCAAGTATCACTGAATGTGACAAGTTGTGGTACTTGGAAGACTTCCCGCCCCAACAGTTATTTGGATTTCGAGGAATTAGCAATAAAAGCTTTTTCTACATCTATTAAAATTATGTTTCAATGTAACGCCTGATTCAATATATTACCAAATATAGTATGAAATCTTTGTTGTCAGAAAACATATCTGGTGACCTATGATTGATTCTACCGTGAAGCTATATTCTACTACTGGACGTTACATTTTTAACAAAGACTTGGGGGGTTACCATAAGCTCTTAAAATAATATTATTTTAATAATATTGTTTGTCATCGGAGAAAGACAACCCTAAGATGTATGCCATAAAGTTGCATACATAAGTCGACTTTGCGCAACATGAAAATAATACTGCTATTAGCGTCATAGTAGGGATATTTCTTCCCTTTCATTATTTCCAAAAATTTTAGGACTCACTCTAGTAGGTATACCGACTTATCTTTCGTGTTGACTTTCTTAATTGACATTACAAGACTCTCAGGAAGAGAGTTCGGTACATTAGATTGAATCAAAAATAATTGAAAAATGATATCAGATCCTTGTTAGGAGTATAATTTCCAGCAGTAGTCTATAGCATCATGGATCATACCTACTATAGAGAAAGCGAAATTAGTTTTAAAATTATTTGATATATACACGTAGTAATATAGATGAGGTCCTGATATTACTCTTCAGGTTAAATTAAGGCCTGTATACCTGCCTAATAATATCGATGTCGATAAAGTTCTTGTATAAAATTCCGTGTAGGAGGCATTTATGTAAATATATGTTTGTTATTTATATGCTTTAATTCTAAACCACATAATCTTGCTTAATTTTATTTTTAAAATATTCATGGAAGTGTAGGCAAGGATTAATTAAAAGGTGGTAAAATAAATGAAATTGCGAGTACTACACGAAATTACGTTTTAATTTGAAAGCCTCTTTAGTTGGTTAGTGTCCACGCTTAAATCCACCGACCAACCGCAAGGTTTGGGGTCCGGATGTTTGTTATATTTATTACAGTATCTATTTAGGTATTTCTGTGTGCTAGTCTTTTTGACTAGCACCCATAACACAAGCATATATACTGCTTGTTTTGGGTTAGTTTAATTTGTGTAATTGGTCCATAGATGTTTATTTGTTTTCCCCATAAAAAATGTTAGTTGTCAGGCAGAACGAAGAACGTCGAGACAGCTATAATTGCGAGTACAGTTAATAAATATAGTAGGGACCGTCTGACATTGACATCAAACAGTTTCTACGCAAAAAAATAAATTGTTGTTTTTCCTGTTTTCTTCGCAACTCCATTTTTCTGCCCTTTTAAAGCTACGCTGCACTTTTCGAGCTGTTTCGAGAATTTACAATGTACAATTTCAAAGGTACTTCCAAAATATGTCTTCAAAATTTCAAACGATGTACAGTACCTACCCACATCTAATAAAATATATCCACGTAAAAATAAAGTGAAAAAAATGGATTTTGGTTTTCAATATTGTGGTAAGTTCCTTCCTAACTTCATTCAGGACAAACAAACAAAACAAAAAATACGAGATTATTGTAATGCAGTATTGCACTTAAGTATTATTAGAAAACCTATTACGATATTGAAATCTAAAAGTCATTAAAATTACATAATTTTTAACTGACTCGAGAAAAGGAAGATTTTTTTTTATTTCTTTTAATAATTATCGAATTACAACTTGTTACAGTTTTACTGCACTTAATTATTTATACTTGTAGATATCTTTAATTTGTTCATGTGAACACTGTTTAAAAATTTAAACAACTGGGTGCTGATTGCGTATCTTTTTAGTGATGATCACTGGGTAAACTGTACAATGAATAGCTGTAGTTCTTCTATTTTCTATTTCTAGTGGTCACTGGAGATATCAAATATAAAACACAGTGATAATTACTAAAAATATAATAAATCAGCCCCCTGATATGGAATACCCCTATACATATAACATCGATATCGATAGATCTATATATAACTCTATGAAGCATTAATGCATATCAGACACATGCACATGTAAGTTAACGTGCTCTTCCACAAGCGTGTCACATGCAACGTACTGTGTCCACAGAACGTGACCCTTGCTTACAGGTTTTGCAATCGAGGAACATTCTGCGTGCTAACAAGCTTCTCGGAAACTTCAAGCTCGATGTTGCTACCGTGTGGAATCAGCCCGGTAAGAACTTTTTATATATTTTTATATACACAACTAATATTATTAAATCATAATTTTACGATACACTCACTAAACACACACACAACTAAACTAACTATTGCTATCTTCTTTTAACGAAAGTAACAGAAAGAGACGAAAGATTTTTAGTGATGACAAATTAGTTTGTACATGACATTTATACAGACTTTTTTTTATAATATTAGAAGGCAAACAAGCAGACGGATTTCCTGATGTTCAGAAATTCATGCCGCCTAGAGACACCAAAGGTGGTAATGGTGCGTTGCTAACCTGAGGCCGGGATGTTAGGCCTCGAGCAAAAGTAAGTTTACCGGCTACCTTACCCTCCGAACCGGAACACGTCATGACGTTATGGCGGCAAAAATAGGTAAGGCGACCACCGCCGGTCCGGATTGGTACCAACCAATCCGGACTCGTCCGGATAAACTCTACCACATAGTCATGCATTATTAAATGTAACTCAATAACTACTATATTCAATTTTAACAAATGAGTCCAAAAAAATGTAGTGCATAGTTATTGGTCCACATAATCAAAATAAAGTTAATTTCAATCAATCAAATCGCGCCATTACAATTTCACAACGAGAACAAATGCGTAGTGCCAATCGCTACAGCGTTTGTAACGATTGGCACTACTCAGTACTCGTTTGTAAAAAAAAATAGACAATAGTTATAGGATGTTGACAAAATTTATGCGGGACCATTTCGGAATTATTAATTCGCGACGTTCAATGCATTCAATGCAGTCGGTTTTTGCAGTTTTACTACGCTTTTTATGATAATACCGATCGTTATCAAACTTTGTATATTATCTCTCAATAAAAGTTTATACAATTATTTTAGAACCACTTAAAAATAGATCCAGTTTTAGGCAAAACTCACCGTGTAATAGTAAAGAAGTTAAAAGAAAATTTCTTTATTTGCACAGGAAGTGCTGATTATGTTAATACGAGTTTCACTCGACCTGTTTTAACACTTGTAGATGATCTTGTTTGCATGCTAATACAGCGCAATCTCCGCAATGATATGCATAATATACCAAGTAACATTTCAAACAAAGCAGAAGCTACGAAACGAAAAATAGGTATGTGGACCGTAGTAAAAGTGAAGACGTCGCATCCCCGGATTCAATCTCCGGGTGGGCAAACTAAAAAACTAGAAAAATTATATATTCAATTTAGATAACATAAAACATAAAAAACATTAAAGATAATTAAGATTGCCCGGGATTGGATATTTGGCCGGTTGGCTATAGGTTTGCCACCTATCACATTATCACATTGTGAGCCTTAGTGTCTTCGACTAGTCGTAAATGTCCTGGTTTCACCTCCGTCTGCTTCTTCTGAGATACGGGTGGTAATAATTTTTCAGTTATAAAATTATACTTATATACATAGAAAATACTTACCTACAAACATATCTTAACGTCCAGGGAGGGAGGTGCTGAGTATCGGGTGCTAAGTGTACAAATTGCACAAATTGAAACTAACACCAAAGTAAGCAAATTTTGTTATGCTTGTTATTCAACGATATAAACATATTAAAACAATTAAATATATACCTACCAAAGTAATTTTTAATAAACAACTAAACCTAGAAGCGTAGACATCCAAATGTTCGTCATACATTTTCCCATCGAAAATAAACACTAGCCTTGCGGTTAGTCGGCGTGTTAGGCAGGCACACTAACACTTCGTCCAATGAGACAATCAAGTTAGGGGTCAAGCTCAAGATGCCAAGATCAATTAATAACAAATTTAACATTTGTAAATAGAAATTACTTACCTACCTCGTTAAGGACTTGGTATGTATGTATTACTTAGTTATTAATATATAATATATAATAGTTATTAATATAGCACTTGCCCTGTGCTTGGGATAAATTTATATTTGCGAGAAACGAAAGTTATGGCCATTCTAAAATGTGAATTTCATCTGTAATGGTGAACTCATTTGGTGGGTACTCAGAATTGTGTATCTATAGGACATAACTACCCGCGTTAACGGGTTAGAAAGGAATTAAAAATTTCGCCACGGGACTTGAATCCTCAGTAGCTCAATTGGTTAGAGCATTCGTCGGCTTGAGATGAAAGGTTACAGGTTGAAATCCTGTCTGGGGCGAAATTTTTTCTTTATTTAAAATTTATAGAAATATTAATATATATTCGGTTAGGGAACTTGCCTTCTAAACCTGATCTATGTTACCAGACCGTCAATTTTACCACAAATGGGCTCTGCTCACCGACCCAGACGACATGACTGCTGGGGCCAAGGGATATTTGAAATGCGACATCAGTGTTATCGGGAAGGGTGACACTGTCAAGATTCCACCGAAGAGTGAAAAAGACGAAGATGATATCGAGGCGTAAGTAACCATAATTGTTTTTAAATTTCATAATTTCCACTTTAATGGGTCGCTTATTCCTATTTCAAAAAAGCTACTAACCAGATCTTGTTCAAACCAATTTTTGGTGGAAGTTTGAATGGTATCGTATAAACATGACGAAATTATAAAGGTTTTTTAGCCTTTGGCTACGGAACCCTAAAAAGGGTTTGAAGAGGATTTTTGAAGTGAAAACTTCTTTAGCGGCGTTACGCACTTTTTTGAAACGGGTAAAAACTTCTACACTCGCGTCAGGACACGTGACCTGATCGAAAGTTCGTAAGACGGCGCAGGGTGCTTGCGTGAATGTTCGTGTTGTCATGTTTGTGTACGATAGTGCAATATTATTTTGTATTCTACCACGTAAATGATAGTACTTTCATACCAATAATTAAAGCAATACGTGGAAAACTATTCCCCAACCATTCCAAAATATCAAAAGTGCACAACGTTAATATTCAAGTTTTCACTTCTGCCGGCACTCCCGGTGGGCAACCCGCCGTTTTTATTTTGTTTAAAAGCTGACATGATCAAGACGATTTTCGGCTACATTACATTTAGGGTTTGTGGGAGGTTCATGAAAACTTTTTAATTTTAAGATTATTGTCAATTGATTATATTTAAACGTTTGCTTCGTTGCAAAGTTAAGTAAGTCACAAAGCTTTCTAAACTAATACATCGAGGCTAACGTAACTTGTATAATCTTGGCTATTGCTATATTATATAAGCTACAAATACCACAAGCCCGCTGGGCTCAAAGAAACACGTCTGCTTTGATTTGACTAAATTCGAAGATTTTGCCCTTTTGATCTTTAATATCAAGTTTTATTTGCTACTTCGCAACAAAATTTACCTTTCAATATCCTTGTAAAACGAATTTATTGTATTTGAGTAGCTGGGTTCTCATGTTTTAGGTTTGGTTGTAGGTGGTGAGACCTAGTTGGATATTCCACGACTTAATCCTACCTTGTATCATCGGTCATGTTTTTAATAGTAACTAAAGTAGAGGAAGTGAAACAGATCGTGACAATCGTGACACTTGAGACTTGGTATTCCCGATCTATTCCGCAAGAGAATTATATGTGTGTGTCTGTGTGTGCGTGTGTGTATGCGTATTGTGTGCCTGACTATGATATCTTTCGTGTTAGAACTAGACTGTCAGATTTTCGCACGAGGTGTAAGATCCCGATAGTAAGATCTAGGGGGACTGGAGGCGGGGTTCTCTCTTATAATCACGAGAGCTATTTTGCATGCATCTCTAAATCGGATAACAATGCAAAATTATTATGACATGGAGCTGACCTGACGATGGAATCGGTTGGTGGCCACGTAGTATTTATATAATCTTTGGTATGACCTTATAAACTTCCAGTGTTTAGACTTGTTCGCCCTGATTTCTCAAGTCTACTAATGGAACACTTACAAATAAAACTTTGTCACAAAATTGTATATTTGAAGTGATTTTTTTGTGGGAGAACTAAATAACTATATTACCTACGCGAGCGGAGCTGAAGGCAAAATCTTGTTATAAATATGAGATATTAGCCGTCATCAATATTGATATTTGTTCTTAGAATTGATTAGCGTTATAGAACTTACATGTTATTGAATCGGTGAAGCGAATACGGATTATCCAAAGGCCTATTAATATGCATCGAATTTCTCGTTTTGGAAATCATGTATGTGGGTCGTTGAATTAACGCAGTGTGTTTATGTAGAACTAAGTATTGTTTTCACAAAATATATCTTGCTAGTCCTATTCTTAGATCAGGATAGCGCGAGATTTCTTTCAGCGTTAATTGAATTATGGTCGTTATTATGTTTTTTCATTTATTTTTATTTTATTTATTTTTTCATTTACATTTAACAATATAACAATATTACAAAAAGCTTTCCAAAAATCTTGCATCGGTTTGTCTGACTGAAACCTTATATCCTATCCTATTAATATTATAAATGCGAAAGTTTGTAAGTATGGATGTATGGATGTTTGTTACTCTTTCACGCTCGAATGGCTGAACGGATTTGTCTGAAATTTGGAAGACAGATAGATTGTGACCTGGATTAACATATAGGCTATTTTTAATCCCGATCGCACACCGGGTTTCTGTGGAAGCGCGGGCGAAGCCGCAGGTAGCAGCTATTGAATAAATAATAATAACTACCTATTATTTTTAAATACAATGCCGATTTTACAAAAACGAACTAATCAACACAAAATTTCAAAAGTGTTTTTCAAAAGCCTAAATGTGTCAAAACATACATATTATGTTTAACAGAATGAGTTTGTGAGCTATAATGCTAATGATAGACAAACGGACCGATTTACACACACACAAAGAAAAAGAAAGAGAGACGTCAAACTTGACCTCTCTTTTTTCCGTCGGGTGTTAAAAAAACTTAAAAGTTCATTGTTCTGTTAATAAATCCAATTAATACAATTTCGACCTTTCTAATTTTTTTTTGAATCACTAATAGGTATGTGTTGTCAACCTCACAGTTTTTACAACTTCAATGAACTTTGACACAACTACTAAATCTACTAAAATGTCTTAGTAGTCATTTCTTATTTATATCAGGGGTTTTAAAATTATCGAGTACGTAACGTAGAGTTATCGTAGAGCAATTGACCGCCTCGTTGGTCGAGTGGCTAGCGTACACGCCTAACTACTACTCGACTTAGCGCGAGGCTCGGATTCGATTCATATCACACATCACACAAATGCCTGCACCCGACTGGGTGCAGGCGTTTGTGTGATAAACATTCAGTCTGGGTGTTTTTAAATTTATTCTGCTATAAGTATTTCTATGTATTAGCATCGTAGACTGACACCCCTAACTCAAGCATATAATTTGCTTAGAATTTCGTTTTGGGGTTAGATTCAATTCGTGCAAGTTGCCCAGCGATATATCTATTTATTTAACATCAAATACGATGTATTCCTGCCTAAGAATGTAAAAAATCCATAAAAATCTGTTAAACAATTTCGGAGATGTACGCCCAAAAACTCAGCGTGTTTTGTTTATACGAGGGGCCTTCAATAATTACTTAGCCTCATCGCCCCATGGCGTTGTTGTTACAAAAAAGTTTTACTATCGTGCAGTAGATGCTTTTTGAAGTCTATCAAGTAGTTTTCAGTCTTTTCCCTTCATTTGTTTTGTTTCGACAGCCTTTGGAAGCGAGCGTGTCGGTCGGTTTTGCAAAAATGGAAAAAGAACAATATCGTTCGGTGATTAGATTCTTGTTTTTGGAAGGGAAAACGCGCAGCGAAATCAAAGAGCGCTTGGATGCTGTGTACGGTGACAATACTCCTTCGATGGCGATCGTCAAAAATTGGTTCAACGAGTTTGGTCGTGGCCGCACGTCGGTTTTTGATGAGCCACGCCCAGGTGCACCGAAAACGGCTACTACAGAAGAAAACTTAAAAAAATCCACGATCTCGTGTTGGCAGACCGGCGACTGAAGATTCACGTGATAGCTGAGACTGAAGGCATCGTAGATGGGACAGTGCATCATATTCTGCACGAAGAATTGGGTATGAAAAAGTTGGGTATGAAAAAAATGGATGCCGCGTTTGCTCACACCAGACAACAACACCGGCTCACACCTCCGCCGTTGTCATGGCCAAATTGATCGAATTGCGCTACGAATTGCTGCCCCATCCACCGTATTCTCCAGACTTGGCTCCATGCGACTTTTTCTTGTTCCCAAATCTGAAAAGTCACTCGCCGGCAAAAGATTTGGGTCGAATTATGAGGTCATCGCCGCCACAGAGGCCTATTTTGAAGACCTCGGGAAATCGTATTTTTTTGACGGGTTAAAAAAGTTGGAGCATCGCTAGTCCAAGTGTATTGAATTGAAAGGAGACTATGTTGAAAAATAAATCTTTACTTTCTCAAAATTTTCTTTATTTTTTCTTAGGCTAAAAATTTATTGAATGGCCCTCGTAAGATCAACAAGAATACCTTTTGACATTTTCTATTTTTGTAACATAGGAACCTCCTCCTGCCTGATGGCGTGCCCATTGAACGGCAGCGTACAAAATTCATAGTGAAAATATACAAAGCTGATGGTTTACCCAAGATGAATTATTCAATACTTGCGAACGTGAAGAAGGCATTCACCGGTGAAGCTCAGGATATGGTTGATCCCTTTGTGCAAGTTTCTTTCGCTGGGATGACAGTAAGTATTTTCCACCAAAAATCAGCCCTAACAAGCTGCTGCCTGCTTGAATATTTAGAAATGACATCAGGGAGCTGATTCCGTATCTTTTAAGCGATGGTCACTGGGCAAAGTGTAGGTACATCAAATAGCTGTCAAATAAAATATGATAGTGTTTATTTGACAGCTTTAACAGTGTATATTTGCTATCTCATGTGACCAAAAGAAATAGCAAATACAAAACACGTCATTTGACAGGTATACCCCATTTTACCCCATCCTAAATCTATGCTTTACCCAGTGATCACAACTAAAAAGATACTGAATAGCCCCGTTGTGAATAGAATGTGAATAGAAGTGTAACCACTAGTACTATTGCTGCAATATTACTATTGCTGCGAATCCTGGACATTTTAACCTTTGAAGTTTTAATCAAAGTTTTCCATGCCTTGGATTATATTATACCTATATGTACTAGTTGACCCGGCAGAGGTTGTTCTGGTATATTTTGAATGTGATTTTAGTGAAAAAAAATTGATGTGATACTTATCACTTAGGGGTATGAAAAATAGGTATTTAGACCGATTCAATATGCTCACAAAATTTCATGATAATCGGTCAAGCCATTTCGGAGAAGTACGGGAACGAACATTATGACACTAGAATTTTATATATAAGATGTGTGTATGAATAGATTATATGGATGTAGAAACTAATCTGACATCACTAAACGGGTTTTGCATATTTCTATTACTTTCGTTAAAAAAACGTGTATGTAAATTAGTTTAACAACTACACTGTAGAATTACCACCAACGAAGTCCTAAATTCTTTTTTCCCTAATCTCAAAATTATCCTTGATCTTTACGAATCTACTGTTATTAAATCAAAGGATCGGATTCTTCAGGGGAGAGTACTAATTACGTGAGGTGTTTAAGGGGAGGTCCAAGTGTTCAAGTACTTGAGCTGAGTTTCATCAAATCTTACTTTCAGGAGAGGAGTGGGGTATCACGAACATTGCGTATTTTTCTAAATTTTAGAATACATTTTCACTCATCTCTAATTGTGACTATTACTAGTCCACCAAAATCAACATGATGATTTCTTTTAGGGTTGCACATCCGTTAAAAAGAATTGTTGCACTCCGGTGTGGAACGAACAAATTGTCTTCACTGAGATGTTCCCACCTCTCTGCCAACGTATCAAGATTCAGCTGAGAGACAACGATCCGGTGCATCCAAATGTCATCGGTACCCATTTCATCGACTTGAAGTCCATATCGCATGATGGAGAAAAAGGTACGTGCACACTGACTGCTCTTAATACTAATATGCAGCAAGCGATGGTTTATGAGCTACGCGCGATGCGAACTTTTGCAATAATAATCTGTTTGTGATATTTTGACAATTTTTTTACAATATTTTAAAATGTTTCATTAGATACATTAGTTAACTTAAGGATTAAGGTATAATAATCAATTAAATTTTAAATATATCTATAACTAGTTAAATTCTATTATCGATAATCACCGTAGGTTATTTAAGTAACGTACTTTATAATATACTGTATATATGTAACGTACTTTATAATATATTGTATTAATGTAACGTACTGTATGATAATAGATATAGACATATTTGAATTTAAAGTTCGTAATTTATGTAAAACAAACGTATGTACCTAAGTTTTACGATATTATGTCATATACCACATTACCTAAAATTGTCTATTTATTCGCACATCATAAAAAAGGTACTTAATGAATAAGTATAATCGAAATAGGTTATAAGACAGACGAATCGATGGTTTCTTTTTTTGGAATTAGTTAAAATTCAAATGTAATCATTAAATTTTTAATAAATTTCATGTAAAAACCTTATTCTTATTACAAAAAGCATGACGTCAACACTTGACCTACCTTCTACATTTTGAGGTCACCAATCGGATTTCCTCTTGAGTAAATACTTCATACGGAGGGTAAAATATTCAACAGGTTTTCTGCCGACTTTCGGGCCAGCTTACATCCACTTGTATGGTTCAACTCGAGATTATAGCTTGTTGGATCAGCACTCTGGCCTCAACGTCGGGATGGGTGAAGGAGTTTCATACAGAGCTCGGTAAATATTTGTTTATACGCTTTGCAATATTTGTTTGACATTCAATAAAAACTGGTGTAATGTTTGTATCTATACATAGACATTATTATTATTATTTTATGAATAATTTTAGTTTTACTTTTTAATACATTTTTTTCCAACCAAAAAATACAAAACTAGGTATCACTATAAATTTAACAATCAGTCAGTTCTGGAAATACAGACATCTGTGTTTCTTACCTACATAAAAGCCTACCCCCGTTGGGAATCGAACCCGAGCCTCGCGGTTGGCGTCTACGCTTGCCCCTCGACCGACGAAGCATTTACTATTAGTTTGATGTTTTCCTATTGTTGTTGCCGCTAACCGTTGCTGAGATAACGTGGCGTGTACAACGCTTCCGCTCCCCGCTTGCCGCTCTAGACCGAAAGTCGTGACCAGGCCGTAACGGGCGTTACGCGATTTTACCTAAGCGTTCCGGATTAATAGCAAGATAAGCAAAAGTCTGCGAAATGTTTTACTTTACTTTAGTAAAAAAATGTGGACATGTAGCTAAAAGGTAAAACTATTAAAAGGTAGAAACTATTTTTTATAGAAATCTATAACTGGTATACACTTGAATGTAACGGGTGTTAAGAGTACCAATATTTCAGTTACAAATTTATATTTAATCAACTTTTATAAAACATTCTAAACTTCTGTCATGCCTACTGCTCACTAACATTAATATTTTTGGAAAAATCTAATAGTTTTGATCCTCTTTCATTTGTTACTCCAGACTATGTTTATAAAATGTACGTGCCAAATATGTTTTTCGTTGCTTATAAATGAATTAGCCGTACCCGTACACTTAGTCAGCCAGAAGAGCCACACGCCGCACTCCCCCGTTCCATGATTAGTATGAAAATGGTATGAAATAATTGCGCTCTTAAGTAAATGTCTTAAGCGACAAATCACTATTTTTGACACTATAAAGGTAATTTGAAAAAAAAACGTAAAAACTGAAACACTTATCTTTTAGGTTTATAATACTTAGGTATAATACTTATCTATGTTTATGTTAAATCTGAATCTGAAATTTCATAAATGAAGAAGACAGTTGGGTTTTGCTTTCAAAAAAGGGTTAACTTTTTGATTTTTTTCTATCGAGCAAATTGAAATGAATCTTGTTTTGGAAACACTAGTCTTATAAAGCATATTAATGTTAATCTTGTGTATTTTTCTCACCAAGATCCATGATTATTTTTTATGAAAAAAACATTATATTGCTGACGTATTTTAGCATACATGGACCCTTAAGTCTGTCTCCCTCACTGGGAGTACTTTATAATATTCCTGCAATTTGTAGTCTTTTTTTCTCATCTTTCGCGAGTAGTGGAGAGTCTATGAGATTATTTCTTAATTTTCTGACTACTTTCCCAAAAGACTGTAAATATTTTTATCTGCCCATAGAAGATAAATCGAATTTATTGTAAAGTAACTCTCGATTTCACTCTGTAAACTCAAACAGTCCCTATTTTTTGTCTAATTATAGCTCTTAATTTTAATACTGGCGCAAGTGTTCCTTTTGTGTCAGTTTAAAACAGTACAAGTGTTTCTTTATTTAAAAATGTAAATATTTGAAAGTTTTACCAAGCTCCGACGATGGAAAATGTCAAATACATAGGATAGTTTTTATTCCGATTTTTTTTCCTGTGAGACCATTAACAACGCAGACAACGATGCGGGCAATAGTTAGTATAGCATATGAATTTAAATATTCCAAAAAATATTTACGTTATAGGGAAACGGCAATTGTGTTAATCCGAATTGAACGTGTGAGAAGCCACAGCAAAAGCTAGTAAAATATTTATTGGAGTTCAAAGCTAATTTCCAGGACTACAAAATTTGTCATATAAAAATGTTAACAATATTACGTTTACGTGCTTTTTTTACTATGCAAACAATGTTAATATTAACATACGAGTCTAAAATATAATATTGAACATTTCACAAAAAATGTCAGACTTTATTGCTTTTGTAATTTTTTACGGATTTCCTGATGTTAAGAAACTCACGCCGCCTAGAGACACCAAAGGTAATGGTGCGTTGCCAACCTGAGGCCGGGATGTTAGGCCTCGAGCAAAAGCAAGTTTACCGGCTACCCTACACTCCGAACCGAAACACGTCATGACGTTATGGCGGCAGGAATAGGTAAGGCGGTGGTACCAATCCGGGCGAGTCGCTGCTAAACTCTACCACCTAGTCAGATGTCACGGTGTTAAATGACGTTGAGCCTATGCTCGCCTTTTACGAGGAAGGCAGATGGTCTATTCTACAAAGGTGCCCGGACCAATACGCAGTGGAATTCTGACTACGTTGAAACTAATCAAATATGTTCTAAAATATCAGGATATTAGTACAATAGTAGTAATACTAGTTTTTAGTAGTATTACTTATGACTAAGTGATTGTTTATAAACAGGTTTTTGCTTATGGAAATATTACTTACAGATTTTTGTATTTTGTAAAATCACCCTACTGTAATCTTACATGCTCGATTATATTTTCAAGTAAAAAATATTAGGCCGACAACCCTACACGTGCGCTTCTACACAAAGATTTGATACATAGTGGAAGTTTAAAACCATGATACAGGATATCTCGCATATCTTAATATGACGCGCCTATCTTACTACAAGTCTCCCTTTGGACTCCCCTACCTTAATCTAAATGAAGCGGGTGACAGAATATTTGTGACATTAAAAAATAATGCGAAATAACAGACATTGTTAGGCCGTTGTTTTCCTACCAATTTATTTTTACTTGGAACAACCTTGAGCATTCTCCGGAGTAAGATGTATTTAATGTTATCATTCAAGACGTGAAGACAGCTCTTTCTGGGTCTACCAAATATTTGTAAGGTTAATGCTTATACACTTCGCATTTACAGATAATAATTTATGGTATACTAGCTGTTGTATGCGGCTTCGCCCGCGTTTTCACAGGAACCCGTTGTGCGATCGTGATGAAAAGTAGCCTATATGTCAATCCAGATCACAATCTATCTGTGTTCCAAATTTCAGATAAATCCCTTCCTCCATTCGAGCGTGAAAAAGTAACAAACATCCATACATACATACTCACAAATTTTTGTTTTTATAATATTAATAAGATAAAAGTTCTTAAAATATATAATTATTAATAGCAGTACAAAGATTCAACGTTACGCTTTGAGATTTTAGAATCTAAGAAGTTTTATACATTGTCTTATTCATCCAAAATGGTTTCCAGTTTGATGTTTTGTTAGTCGGATTACATTAACTAATAAAAAATAATGACTAATTATTATTAAACAGGCTCCTGATTTCTATCCGCACTGAAATCATGGACAACATAGAATGCCCAGCATCAGAAGTTGAAATCGAACCAACAATACCAATAAATGAATCAACATTCGAGAAGAACGAAGAGTTCTTCCTATTTGCTAGCGTGTTTGACGCAAATATGATTGACAAACGTTTGACTGATAAGCCTCTGCAATTCGAGCTGAGCATCGGCAACGCTGGAAACACTTTGGATGGACATAACGAGTCTGTCAAAAGACCACAGGATTTGGAAGCAATTGAGCTTGGTGAGTACGGATTTCCGCATTGTTTTAATAAATAAAATATGTATAAACCTGGACTAAAACCAATGCCCTTATTCTGCTAAAAAAAATTATACAAGAGGAGGCAAAAGAGCAAGTGGATAACGAGACGGAAGGTGATTACCGCCGACCATGAACATTCGCAACACCAGGAGTGTCACAGATGCGTAGCCGACCTTTTAAGAATGAGTACTGTAACACCGGGACGTGTTAATTATTTTCACTGAAATACTTGTATTTATATTAAATCAATATATATTTTTAAACAGTTTCTTTTACATGTTTTATATCTTTCTTTTCAAACCTCAATTGACTTATGATTCGTTTTTATCTTTTTTCGTTCTTAATATTTTTAAAATTCAAATATACTTTTTAAACAGCCAGTAGATTTTGCATCGTAATGCAACCTCTACAGTACGCTCTTGAAGGTTCCTAATCATATTCGTTTCGGATAACCGCCCTCAGTAACTGATTCTACAAAGGTGTTGTACGGGGTAAGAAATGTAATTATTTGCAAAAAGCAACTTTGGAGGCAGCGGATTGTTCGATCCGAGATTAAATTATTTATATGGTTTGGACTAACTACAAAGCCCGTACAAAGGTCGTCAGCGAAGAAACCGTACCTGGAGTGTTTTGCAGGAAAATGGGTAAGGCTCATACTGTCATTCGTTCGTATCAGCTTTTGTAATAAAGTCGCAGTGCTTTGACTTTATTCGAATACGAATGTTGCATCAAGTTCACTGTTTAATTTTAAAAAAAATATTTTTACGCCAGTTTCCCCGAAGTGGTAGGCAGAGGCACAATCAAGGCACCCACGGCTAGCCGAAGACATCAAATCCCACACTGTGATATGTGGCAAGCCTATCGCCAACCGGGCATAGGTACAATTCCGGGAAACGTTATTTTTTTGAAAATTGAAAATACATCTTTTCTAGGTTTTTTGTCACTCGACCCGGGGAATAAGCCCGAGCCACTGAGGCGATAATGATTTAGTTCCGTTTAACTTAAAAAAATATTTTTTCAGAAGATTAAGCTCTTTTCATTTCCCCGTGTTGGTCTGGGCTCCTTTGTAGAATAGACCATCTGCCTTCCTTGCCAGGCAGCTTGTAAAAGGCGAGCATAGGCTCACCGTCACATACACCGTGACATCCGACTAGGTGGTAGAGTTTAGCATCGACTCGCCCGCATTGGTACCACCGCCTTACTTATTTTACCAACCACCATTACCACTTTTGGTGGTAATGGTAGTGGTAATTAAAAAAGCCAAAATTTGGACAGAGGCGTTTTTGCTTTTATACCCCTCATTTCTGGCATGCTATACATTTTACGTTTCAAAGTGTCAATTACACAACACAGCCCTACAACGAACGCTTATAGCAGTATGATGATGGAGCGATTTTTAATCCATTTAATGAAGAACCTTTGTTTTAAAACTTGATTAATAGATCCTCAATCATCACATCAGTAGGATTACTCTTGAAATTCGATTTGATGCAAATTGTAAACTGGAATCGGATGTGTCATTTTTGGTACTCTTAATCACAGTACGTCTTATTAAAAAAGTGTTAATGACAAATTCGATTCCAATTTTCAATCTAGTATAAATCGAAATTTAAAAGTAACACTACTGAGCGCCTACCCACGCCATCGTGCGTGAACCAGGAACGTTTTCGGCATGATCGATTACATCCGGAAGTATGTAAGCACGTTATAAAAAAAATGTAATGATTTAAATTAGCATTACGAATTTTGTAGAACCTAATAACAAGTTTGTCACATTCTTGATATTTTAATCGGGGTTTGATCATGATTAAAATTTATTTTGAAATTTTTGGTTACCGCGTTTTTATCAAGACTAATTTATAACACAAGTTTAATAACTTTTTACTGTTACTTCATTTTATACAATTTGTAAATTAAAGCCGATGAAATTAGTTCAGCTTTACCTGAGGTTAGCCGGGTTAAATAGACGGACATATTTTTTGTAATTGTGTTTACTGTTATACGATTTTATTTTTCTTATAGCAGAGAGATATAACATGAAAAATAGATGCTAACGTGTCAAAAGCAATACTTTTCCCCTTTGACTCCATTACTTAAGAGCTAATTTACCTTTTTTATTTTTATATGCATACCGTGGACTGCCATGAGATTTAACGAGTCCGTGTTAAAAAGAACTCATTATGTTTGTACGCTTAATAGATGCATAGGTGGACATGCATCATTTTAATACAAATATTAGTACATGCTAAAATTTATATCCTTGTTAATCCTAATCGAGCAAAGTGTCGGACAATACCTAGTACCATATGGGATGGATAGAATTCCCAATGACCTGCTAATATTGACACACTCCATTCATTTATCTCAAGTTATAACCGTGATAAAGAAAAATACCATCAAAATGCGGACAATTTCAGATGAGTTCCCCGCTGATACTGGATACTGGCAAAGTACTACGACGCCTACAAAAGCATCGACCACGGACAAGAACTACTATTATCTCCCCTACTGGGATCATAAGCAGTGCATGCAGGTGCGCAGCATATGGCCAGATCATCGTCGCCGCATGTACAACTCCAACTTTATATCTAAGATTATTGAGAGATTTGTAAGTACATAAATACACAGCAAAATAAGCAAATTGTTAATTTGTCTATGCTAATCTTTTACTTTGGTTAGTATTGTTTCTATATATTTTATCTTTTAAATATCAGGAGGAAGGATTGAGCGATGTACAGTCGGAGTTGGATTTGAATGGTCCCAGCCACAACACAGTTATTGCTCTGAAGGTAATATTAGAAACTCTCAGCGATGCGTGCACGAACTACGTCCGTCACATGACCGACGTGCCTCCTTTAGGAAACACCAAGCTTGATAGAGAGAGGCAGAAGCTGTGTATTCATGAATTTGTAAGTTTCAAAACATATATATACAAAACAAGCATAGTACGAATCTTTTTTTAGTTTTTAGCATAAGTGTTAGCATTTGCCATTAATCAAATTGAAATTTGCGAAATTACCAAAAAATTTTACAAGTTTTACAAAATCAGCTTGAATTATTCAAAATTAGTCGTAGGTTATCTTAAAAAACATGCCAAGCTCTTGGGTAAAGCAATTACCTCCTTAATCAAGCTCATCTAGTGTAATTTGGCGGCGAGAAGGAATTACACCATACATTAATTTCTTTATAAATATTGCACCTGTACGCTTTACCTAGACAAAATCATACACAGTGCCATCAAATTTGACTAATTTTACTCAATATGTACATGAAATTCAATGTTTACAAAAAAACTGCCACCATCTTTCCTCTCGATGGCGCCAAACGTGAAAATCATAGTTGTACTGTGAAATAAATTTAGATTCAACTTAAAAAAGGAACACTATATTGTTAACCTATGGCTGGCTAAAGTCAAACACTTGATAACTCACAATTGATCATTATAATAACATCCAACCCCTATAAAATTCTCATAGTCATCGTCATCAATTGAGCTACTTATTACCCGATATTGAAGGCGTTTAAAAGACAGACGCGATCCTGAATTTTGAACTGTTACTAGGAGTTAGAGAAATTCAACGACTCGTTTAAATTGATGATCACAATCATGTAACGAATTAAAGAGAATGTCAGTTGTTAAACTTTCGCTTTGGAATCAGTCTTAGATTGGTCACTCGCATTGCTATCATCGGTGTCAGTTGGACACTGATGATAGCAATGGCTACAAATATATTCATTCTCCCATGAATAAGTGTAACATATTTGGACTTCCGCGTCCATAGAATTGAGCTATTTATTAGCAATTATTATCAACCACTAACGGCTTGTATTTGAAACACCAATAAATTTACGAGATTTTAAATGCTGAATTAAAACTGTTTGACGTTTGAGAAACTAACTGCAAATGTTATATTTTTAGGATCAAATAAGCGGTTTAGCAAAAAATCTTCGGGCTCTGATAACTAAACACTCCATTAAAGATCGTTTGCGTACTGCATATTCGTATTTGAGGAGGCTCAAACATTTGTGTGAAGATGTAAGTTTGTTTATTATTGTATGCTTTTTGCATCAAATTATTAATATTAAAAACTCGGTCTTGTTATTAAAATTGTTATATAAGACAAGGATTACAAATAATTTGAGAAAAATCCATAACAAAGACGCTGTTTTTGAATTTTCACCTTGTGTCGTCGTTTATGAATACATGATGTCATCCTAAAATACTTGAGACTTAATTTTTGTGCGTTTTTCACTAATGAAATTCTTTTTATTGTAGTCGCAGCATTCTATGCCAGACATATTTATTTGGATGATAAGCAATGGCAAAAGATTGGCGTACCAAAGGATTCAAGCAAGGGATATAATGTTTTCTGAATATTCCTACGAATCTGGAAAATTATGTGGAAAAATGCAAACTTTATTTTTGAAGGTATATTGTATGTTGTGAAGGTCTGACAACTATTTAAATATCATTGCAATTTGTAGCTTGCCTTATTTTGTAAGTAAGTATTGAAGCAGATTCTGCTTAGGCAGTTATTATGCCTAATAGTCTTCAGTCCACTGCTAGCAGATCCTGAATTATTGTACTTGGCATCCTAAGTTTATCAAATTAACTTAAAGCGTCTGTTTCATATTTCAGTGGCCAGGCAAAAAGGCTACAGCGCCGAGTGGATGGAATATACCAGCTAAAATAAGCGTATACTTATGGCTAGGCATCCTTCAAGATAAAAAGCATTTCATTGACGGCTTACCAACGGGCTACGAAGTGAGCTCTGGCTTGAAATATGCAGATAAGCTCAGAGCTAATGCGCCCTCAACTATCTTTTACGTAGAAAAACATGTAAGTGTATGAATACATAGGGAAACATGATCATGAAGTGCTTAATCATGTGTTTTGCTATTCATAATAACGTCTAGGTCATTGTTTATCTGCTATGTTGTAACTTTTTCTGTTGCAGACATTCCAAATGCGAGCATACATTTATCAAGCAAGATCCTTGATAGGTAGCGACTCCTCAGGTCTCTCAGATCCATTTGCTAGGGTGATTATTGGTGAAAATACAGCAACTACCCAAGTTATTGATGAAACATTGAGCCCAACTTGGGACGAGTTATTAGTATTCGAAGATGTTCTACTTTATAGCACCATAGAGCAAATCAAATCTAATCCTCCAACGATAGTCATTGAAATCTTTGATCAGGATAAAGTAGGTAAATCAGAATTCATTGGAAGAACATTGGCCAAGCCTTACATCAAAGCTTTTGAAGATACTTATGACAGGCCCAATTTCCCACCATCTCTTGAGTGGTATGATATAACCAGAGGCGATAATCGAGCTGGTGAGCTATTGGCTACTTTTGAACTGCTTGAAATTCCTATAAAGCATGATGCGTCCGTTTTACCTGAACTTCCCAGTCCTAGGGAAGCTAATGGAAAGACACCAATTGACACTAACAAGGGGCCTATACTGCCGGTTCCTAAAGGAATACGCCCCACTTTATCAAAATATCGGATTGAGGTGTTATTCTGGGGTTTACGGGACCTGAAACGAGTCCATTTGCTTACAGTCGATAAACCAAGAGTTGACATCGAATGTGCAGGTAATATTTTGTATTCGACTGTTATACAAAATGCAAAGCGAAATCCGAATTTCATGAATCCGATTAGATTTGTTGATGTAGAACTTCCCGATCAAGATCTTTATAGACCACCTCTGACAATTCGAGTAGTAGACTGTCGCAGTTTTGGGAGGATAACACTTGTTGGAACCCATACTATCAACTCCGTTCAGAAATACATTTACACTCCTATGAGTAAACGTGAAAGAGAAATCGAAGAGCGTAAAAAATCTTTGATACAGCTTCAAAACGTTGACTTACGAGCTAATTGTCTTATACAAGATGAAGTATTTACTGTTGAAATCGAAAAAGAAAGTAGCCCACTATTACTAACGGAGGGAAGAGGAGCTACAAGTTATGGTTCAAGTGTTAGAGCTGCAAATTGTAAGAAATTCGCTAAGCGAGATTCATCTAAAAGAAGAAAAGCTAGCACCGAATCGATTTTAGGTGACGATGAAGGTAGCAAGGACTGGTGGACTAAATATTTTGCATCTGTGGAGTCAATGATTGAAGAAGAGAAAGAAAATAAGCGCGAAAGGCAAGGTTTTCTGCAAATTCCACAATTAGTTTTCATTGATGAGAACCGTTCACTGCGCGAAGAGGCTCATTGTTCCCGTCAAGATCGCGATCGAACAAGGCATCGTGGTCCTGCTTCTCCTAAGGGGAAACTTAGCCCAACAATTCTTAAAAATAATGAGATACCGAGTTCAGCTTTAACCAAAGTAAGTAAAGCATATTTCTTAAATATTTTACAATTTATGTCGTCATATTTGATTATATTCATCTTTGCAATATTTTTACTGTAATGACAGTGAGATCAAATTGTAGATTTATCCTCATGAACTCGAAGCTGTCCCTGAATATGACGAATTCAAAGAGTGGCTGCAATCTTTCGAATTATATCGCGGTAAGAAAACTGGTGACGAGTCTGAAGATGACAAACGAGTTGTTGGTGTGTTCAAGGTATAGTTCTTATCAATAATTATTTCTCCTCCTGTCACTTTCTTGTTCGTGGATTCCTTTTGGTTGTTTACTCTTTACTGTTTCTATATATGTAATTATTTTGACCTCCTACCTTTTTACGTGTGTTCCTATATTGTGTGTTCCTAAATTGCTTTCAAAACTAATTAAAAACGAGAAACTTGTTTTAGGGAGCCATTAAGGTTTACAAATGGCCTCTGCCAAGAGGAATCGACGATCATACAGTAATGGGCTTCGACCCTAATTATGGATTCTTTCAAGGCGTTCCGAATAACGATCCAATACATGTTTTAGTACGTGTTTACATCGTTAAGGCCACAGATCTTCACCCGATGGATTTAAATGGCAAAGCTGATCCTTACATAGTGTTGCATCTAGGTTCCAAAAGAATAAGCGATAAGGAGAACTATGTTTCTAAACAACTTAACCCCGTTTTTGGAAAATGTTTCGAGATAGAAGCGACGTTCCCTCAAGATTCAATGCTTACTATTCAAGTTTTGGACTGGGATCTGCTGGGGTCGGATGATTTGATTGGCGAGACTAAAATCGATTTGGAAAATCGTTTTTACAGTCGCCACAGAGCTACTTGTGGTCTCCCTATGAAATATGAAGAGTAAGTATTGTAAATTATATAAATAACAAAAACTTTTTTATTTCACTTTTTTCTTACTCCAGATACTCTTTTAAACCTCATTTAAAAATTTTACATTTTTTATGTTCTTGATATTATATGTTATGATAATGTTCCCCTTTTCCATAATAACACTCAAATAAAAAAAATGTAACTCCCAACAAAACCTACGAAGGAGCAAAAAAAAGTCGTTCAAAAATTGTGATACCACAGATAGACACATACATAGATACGTCAAACTACTAACACCTCTGAACTGACACTAAAAAGTCTAACACTGAAAAAGTCAGTTTTTGAAAATATTTTTTTACCTACCAATTTAATACATACCTAGTAATGTATTAAATTGGTAGGTAAAAATTGACTACATACCAACTCCAAAAAAAAGGAGGTTCTCAATTCTTCTGTGTTTTTTGCATGTTGGTTGCGAGATTTCTCTGCCAATAGCCAACAGATTTTGACGGTTCTTCTTTAAAATTATAGTTCATGACTCCTTGGTCCATATCAATTTTATCATAATCGACCAGTGGTTTTGAAGTTTTACTTACTTACTTAAAATCTACTGGCCGATCGATCAATAAAAAGGTCGCCAAAACAAACGCAATGTAAAATATTACGTCTAACTCAAAAACTGCTAGTAGGGTTTTGATAAAATTTATGTGTGACTATTTCGGAATCATTTGCTATCTTCTGAAAAAAGAATTATCAATCGCGACGTGGCATATATTAAAATGAAAATGTAATAATAATGTGTCATGAAATAGTTGGACTCAGTTATTGTAGCTTTTCCGCGCCTAATTATTTAATCTTGCATTGCTGTTGCATAAATTCTGTAAAGTAGGTATTGAATTTATGATTTTATGAAAAGACTTTAAAAAATAATTATTTAGACAAGGATACAATCGTTGGCGCGATGCAATGAAACCGACGCAGATTTTAGCCAAATTGTGCAAAGATGGCAAATTGGACCCTCCAGTCTACGAACATGGAAGGGTTAAGGTGGGGCGAACTGTGTTCAACATGCCCATGGATGATACCGAATTGTTTTCCAACCCGGACACATTTGAGGAGCAAATGGCGTTGGTGGTGTTACGCCGTTGGCAAGAAGTCCCTCGCGTAGGAACCAAGTTGGTGACTGAACACGTGGAAACTAGACCACTGTATAACCCCAACAAACCTGGTAAGTGATTAGTAAAGTAATTAGCTGATTAGGAGGACAACAATAATAAATATGTTCAGCTTTCATGTTTTGGTGTATGATGATGTCTCAAAGTATACAATAAGCAGGTGAATCTGCCATTTTATTGGGAACTAGCTGTCCGGCGAACTTCGTACCACCTGTTTTGGGAAAAATTAAAATGTTGTTTTTCCTAGTTTCCTCGCAATTTTCTCCTTTTTCTTATCTTTTGAACTTTCCATGGACTTATTAGCCAAATGGGTTCAGCCGTTCTCAAGTTTTAGCGAGACTAACGATCAGCAATTGATTTATATACATATAGATAGAAGATGAAGATTAGCTAGCCCAACAGAATATGTTGACAAGTCTTAATTATTAATCTGAAATTAAATAATTTAATTAAACTGTTTCACATGGCGCTTCTCCTCACTCTGACTCCTGAGGGTTGAGCGTCTCGCTCCTACGAATATGAATAACAAGTTGACTACAAGTCCCAAATTGAGTCCCAAAGAAAAGAATGGTCCTATGCCATGAACGAATTAAGGATTCACAATTAACATTGAATTATAACTGACGTCTCGTAAATAAAATTTCATTAACGACATTTGTATAAATTAATGAAGAAAATTACGAAAATTGGATTCTATGTAGGTGCCTAATAGTTTTCTTTTTTATAATAAACTAGCAGGCCTGACCACGCGTTGCAGTGGCTAAGGCTTTTATTGTAATATTTTATTGTAGTGTTTGATAATAAACAAGTAATTTGCAAATAAAATAATAAAATAAAAAAAAAAATAATATTGCTACTATAAATTGATTATACTTTGTGAGCTTTCCTATCTTTCAAGTTGGATCAAACTGCACATAAATCTGATTAAAATCGGTTAAGTAGTTTAGGAGTCCACACTGACGAACAGCGTGACATATTGTTTGCATTATTAATGTGTTTCAAATGTGATTTTTTTAAAACACGCACTGCACAAAGAACAAATTAACTAGTATTTATTATAATATTAAAATAATTAATATTTACAAAAACAGTTATATTTGAAAGTAAATAAGTACAAGGGTGAATAATTAATTTGTCAAAATTAGTATTTAAATATCTTTATTAATTACTCTTATAATAGGGATAGAGCAAGGGCGCCTTGAGATGTGGGTGGACATGTTTCCCATGGATATGCCATTACCAGGACCACCCTTGGACATTTCGGCACGCAAGCCCAAATCTTACGAAATGAGAGTAATAATTTGGAATACCGATGATGTAGTCCTTGAAGACGATGCTTTCTTCACTGGTGAAAAGATGTCCGACATCTATGTTAAAGGGTAAGAATAGACAAATATTTATGTTTTAAAATTTTAGTACATAACTTTTTTATGATATGGGAAGACAAACAGGCAGACGGATGTCCTGATGGTAAGAAATTCACGCCGCCTAGAAACACCAAAGATTATAATGGTGCGTTTCCAACCTGAGGCCAAGATGTTAGGCCTCGAGTTAAAGTAAGTTTATCGGCAACTTTATCCTCCGAACCGGAACAAGTCAACAGCAAGCGCCGACGTTATGGTAGCAGGAATAGATAAGGCGGGCGGTACCAATCCGGAGTCGCTGCGAAACTCTACCACCTAGTAGGATGTCACTCTGTTAGTGACGGAAAGCCTATGCTCGCCTTTTACGAGCTGCCTGGTAGAAAGGCAGATGGTCTGTTCTGCAAAGAAACCGGGCCAACACGGACCACACACATAAATATCTGTTTTATTTAATTTGTAACATTATAATGCTACATTTGTAACAAACTTGCCTTTGTAGTCTGGCGGTCCGGTGTTTGATTTGACTTTATGAGGTCCCGGGTTCGATTCGCGAGTGGGGTATCAAACAAAGGGTTTCTTCCTAATAAAAAAACAACATAGCTCGGATTTACTATGTGCCTGACAGGCGATTGCCACTGGCTTTAGTGTTCTCGGCTAATCGTGGGTGCCCTTGGATATTGCCTACCTCTTTAGGAATACGGGAGTAAAAACATTTTTTTTTAAATTTCTGTTAGCGACAGGTCAAAAGAGGTCGGCTTTTTTACTCATTTATCTAAATATCTGGATTGGCCTTGCGTTTTTATGCCATTAAAATAACTCACTGCATATCATTTTAGGTGGGTGAAGGGCCCTGACGACTGCCAATGCACAGACATACATTATCGCTCACTGACAGGAGAAGGAAACTTCAACTGGCGTTTCATCTATCCGTTCGATTATCTGGAAGCCGAAGAGCGTATAGTTATCTCCCGTAAGGAGTCCGTGTTCTCCTGGGATGAAACTGAGTGCAAGATCCCCGCCCGTTTGGAGTTGCAAGTTTGGGATGCTGATCATTTCTCAGCTGATGATTTCTTAGGTATATTCTGAAATGGCCATTATCATAACTCGTAATATTTTAAGGCAAACATACAATGCGAATGTGGATGGACGTAGGTACCCGGTGAGACCTAGGTTGACATTCCACGATCAAATCGCTAGGGTGTTATCCGAAGGTGGGGTCAAGAGTCTCCGAAAACGGTGTGTTTGTATGTTGGAAGACAGGTTTGTGTGCCAGGATCCTGAGGTTTAACCTCGATTCTCTCTGCCTACCCAAGGGAGTTGGCGTGAAGATATGCATATGTGTGTGTATTTTAACTGTTCATCATCAATCATTTCAGCCTCTTCCATGCACCACCATGTCAACATAACGCACGTTTCTCCGCCCACACCCAACAGTGGCCTGAAAAATTAATAAAAATGGCAAATAGTTTATTTTAAATAAGCCATGTAAGAGGCAATTGTGGCCAGTCTATATGATACTAAAATCTGCTATCGGATCGGAAGGCGCCACACAATAAGAAGATCTGAAAACAAACTCAGCGGGCTTGTCTTTTTCCTTATTTTATTATAGAGTATATACAATTAAAATAGTAATAATTTTTTTACATGTTATTTGCGAGGGATTCAGGGGGTTTGAGAAGCAATTAATCCCAGACTCTTTTAGCTACTTAATATTCAGGAAAGGCATAGTAACCTTTTTCAATATGTTTTTTTTTTATATTTTATTATTAAGTACATATTTTTAGGTGCCATAACCTTGGACCTAAACCGATTCCCTCGTGGGGCCAAGTCATCAAAGCTTTGCACTTTGGAGATGCTCCGCAATGATGGCTCCGTGCCAATGGTCAACATATTTAAGCAAAAGAGGGTTAAGGGATGGTGGCCATTCTACATTAAAAGGGATACTGAGGAAATGGAGTTGACTGGCAAAGTTGAGGCCGAAATACATTTACTGACTCGTGATGAAGCTGACAAGGTTCCTGCAGGATTAGGACGCAATGAACCAGACCCTTTGGACAAACCTAAGTAAGTTATTTAAAAGCAACACCCAAAAAGTAGACCTAAATCATTTTTTCCTAAATTAAATTCTTATTTTGGCTTGTTCCATATATAAAATATATATTTTTTTATTTACCTAATTAATCGATAGTCATGAAACTAAACTTTTAATAAAATTCTGTTACTAGAATGAATAAAAGTCACTTGTAATACTAATATATATATATATATATATTATGTGTGTAATGAATCCCCTTTTCGCGTGGTCATCGCATCACTCCCGAACGGATGCACTTATTTTGCTCATACCTTTTTTTATATCGTTTATTGTCGGGAGAGGAATCATAAGATATGAAAAAAAACTGGGAAAATTGCTGGGAATGAAACCACTTTTCAATTTTGTCCATACAAACTGTTAGTAGCTGTGAAACGATACGAAGTTCGCTATGAACGAATGAAACGATACGATCGGCTAGTTTTTAAAACTTTGCAAACTCACGTAATACAATAGCAAACGCAGTCGC